>VKHC01000222.1:0-15168 GCA_015143735.1 Synura sp. LO234KE | reverse complement strand
TATGCAGAGGTAGGGCACAAAACTAAGTTGATTGATGCAGAATAAGTTGGGCTATCGGAGGCTATACACTTTTGGTTTAAATTCTTCGTACTACATGAGAAACGCGTCGTAAAAGGGGAAAACACGTTGTAAAAAGACGTGTTTTGACCTTTTCCCGCGTGTTTCTTAACGGATCTCCACCATTTAGAATGAAAATGGGGCCTATTCGAGCTACATAGACCCCGTGCCTTAGGGCTACTCGAGGAAACAGTGTTCTTTGATTATACCACTATATTTGTTGACTTAGGTGACCGGATGCGAATTTTTACTCTTACAATTACCCCTTATTCATTTAACCGATAGAACTTTCTAGGAAAGGAGAATTACATGCCATACTATATATTTTTCCGAAGCGTAATGATCAGACGCATCTGCTCAAATAGGTTTTGAATCTTGAAACGCTTGTTAACGGAAGTAATTTAGGTTGGACTGTGGGCTCTCCGTGAAAAGCACGTTGTTGCATAATAGCTCAGGCACCAACGTGTTTTGTGCGGCCTTAGTCACTTGTGAAGTTAGCCCTAAGTATACCAATCACTTTTAAAAAATTTTGACTTGAAATGGATGCGAAACAAAATATATCCTCCATACGACATTTTTTGAAAAAACGTCACTGGGTCAGTGACTTTTTCGCAGGAATGTGCCTTGAAGGAACTGAATGCGCGTTTCAATGAAACATGGGTCGGGGCTCCAGGGAAAAGGTCACGCCAGATCCAGGTGACACGCAGAAAACCAATGGGTAAACTATCCAAGAGCGGTAGGGATTAGAAGTGTTTGCAGAGGGAGGGCGCACCCGGTCTGCACCCGACTGGAATCGAGGAGGCGTGCTGCCGGCACACAAATATTCACGCGCAAAGTACTTACCCAGGTGCGGCGGGTTCAGGCTAGAAGAGTAATCTTTGGGTGGGGAGGTGGATGCATAGGTGGTGAGGACCGTAGAGTGTAAACTGACTATTTCATAAGACCTTTCGGCCACCTCATTGGAGTGAGCGGCCGGGGGGACCGGATGGCGCGGACCAGAGACGGGTCGGAGAGATTTTTTTTAAATTTCTGATTAAACGGGTCGGAGAGGTGAATGCACAGAATAATTTCGTCTTCCTCTGCGTCGTTGTTCCCACCTAGCCCGGACGATACCTGTGATACCTGTGAGGAACAGGACATGAGAGGACATGTTCGGATGGGGCACGGATTTAGCAATCACTTCATTAAACACTGCGGCAGTCCAGATCCGGTGGCTCTCGTATACAAAGGCAAAATAGAAATGCAGAAGACTCCATGGTTGACGGAGCTGTTGCGCTGATGCAAATACCGATATAAACAAGCTGAGTGCCGATCGTAATCTGTCCGCCAACAGGAAAGAGTGGAACCGGGGATTAAATGTGCAGGTAGATAGAGGGTCGGGCGGTAGATTGCAAAGGTGGCCGAGAGCGTGGTAAGGCTCGACAGGGACGCGGGAGAACCGCCAATCGAGGATGACTGCCGGAGGAGGTTACGAGTGTCAGGAGATGCGCCTTGGGAGATGTGGCGTCCCGGCCAAAAATCGCTGGGAACACTAGTCCACTTCCACCGAGCCTGTGTAGCCCTGAACGGGAGAAGAATATCGAAGTATGATGGTTGCGTGGGAGAGGTCGTAGGGACTGGCAAGGTGTGACACAGTAAAGCACCGCGAGGACATCGCCGGACCGGGATGCTGTCGTGTGTACACCCGGGATTTCTGTGACAGCATCCAAATAGAATGAGGGTCTGTGAGATGCCAGGCTTGGCCCGGAAGGAAGGGGAGTGCGGACGTCTGGTGGACGCAAACGTGGTGAGAGTAGGTTGAGAAAGCGGTGTCCCGTCAGGTCTCTCCATGCCCAGCTCTGTGATTTTGGGTCCAAGTGATCGAGCGCTCCATACGACGCGCAATGAAAGGTGAAACTCGTGGAGGCAGGTATGTCCCGAGAGAGGCGAGCCCAGAGGAGAGCAGTGAAGCGGGGGGAAGGCTGGAGAGGGAATTGAGCGCTGCTTCGTCAGACACGCATTCACTTTTCAACCGAAGAAGATCAGACTGGAAATTCAAAAACCAGGGCGGATGTCGTGCAGGGTGATGAACGGGAGGGGCAAGTTAAGAGATAGACGATGTCTGAGCAAGGCATCCGCGGCCCAGCGAGTCCGCGGTTCGTTCGAGCGGAGCGCTAGATAGAGGCGCGAACGTTGCCGCTGATGAATGGGCACAGATATGCGCTGGTAACCCAGTCCGCCCCCGACGCCGGTTCGAGGATATTCTCTAATTGCAGGGAGCGTTTGTTTTTAGTACGGCCACGGAGCTCAGGTGCAAACAGTCGATCAAATCCTCGCACTCTTTACGGGACCGAGCAATCAACACTCCCTTGCAGACGCCGCAGATATACTGACACTTGGAAATAGCGGTGTAGATGGTTTTGGCCGAAGCTTGTTTAATGAAGAGCACGCGAAGGGAGACAAGATGTGGGGCACTAGGGTAAATAGGATACTCCACCCCGAGGCTGCGAAATCTTTATGGGTCTTGAGGGTGAATGAGGGACCCAGCTCATCGTGTAAACGAGGAAGGGAGGAGGGTCGAAGGGGGGCGGAAAGCAGGAACAGCGCGAAGTTTGTGTTTTGCAATTGAGAGGTTCAACACCATCGCTAGATGGAGACCAAGTCCGCTGTTCGTTGCAGCCACTCCAGATTGGCCGCGAAGGTAGGTCGTCGGCGTAGCAAATATTTTGTGTTAAGAAGGCATGAGGCGTGCGAACAATGCTGTAGCCTGCTGCATCAAGGGCAACGAGCCAAAAAGTGCAATCTCGAGTGGTACCCCGAGGCGTCGCCAGCAAAGGAGGAAGAGGGGCTAATGGGAACGGAGTTAAAGGCCTTCTTCATGTTTTAGGAGCATCCATATAGAGGACTTTGATCATTCCACGCTGTTTCCAGCGTGTTGACGAGTTGAAAGTTGGCAGTGTCCGTGCCGCATTTAGGCAGGTAACCATGTTGATTCAGCGATAGGATCCCGTGCTTCTGAAGAGAATTTGTAACCTGTTGGACTACTAAACTTGTCCAAACTTTACGAAGTACCTCCATAATCATGACGGGGCAGACCTCGTAAATCTATTGAAACGACTCTTTCGAGATAGGAACGAGCCATTTCCACTTCTTCAAGGTTTCCGGGAAGGATTCATATTTCCACATAGCCGAAAGGCAGTTGTAAGCCTTTTCGATCATCAACTGTAGGTCTGAAGGGCCCCCGAGGGGTGACCGTTCTTGGCATGAATGATGTCCTGAAATTCAGCGCGAGAGGGAGGATTCTGAAAGATCGATCCCTAGAAGGAACATCTCTGAGCGCGTCCCACAGGGCACGAAGGGTGTCAGGACGGTCGCCAGTTTGGAGGGGTATGTTCAGACCTCCACATATTTCCCATATACGATATCCTTGCACTGAAGGGATACGTCGTGAAGGTCGGGAGCGGCGGTAGGTTGACTCGAGAAGTGAACCTAAAGCTTATCTGTCATATACTGGTGGAGGGCTTCTGGGGTGGTCGGTGCAAGATCCAGGGAGCCAAAGTCGTGCTGTTCGAATGGAACTGCTTGAGATAGCTCATTCAGCAGTGACGCGATGGCAATTGCGACCCAGAGGTATTATCCTCCCGCTGTGCAATAAAGAGGGGGAGGCAAATGGCCCGTTCCTTGCGCTTACGGCCTTGTAATTGGTCAAGTGAGTGTTTGAAATTGGAAATTGCTACCCGCTAAGTCCATTAATGTTAAAAACGTCTTGGGTATGTTATTCTTAAGGGATGAGCCCTGCCCTTTTTGCAGCACTTCAAGCTCAAACTGACACAATCTTACAGATTCAGTGCCATCTCGGAATGCTTCTCCTCTCCCGCACCGCGCGCGCGCCTGGTGATTCTCGTTAAAAGCGTGATCTCCCAATTGATCAGTGCTTTGAAACGGATGTACCGTACTCTTTGTAGCGGTTGCGACATTTACATTTCCGGCGATCTGGTGATGTTGCTAATTTGATGTCCGTGAGATGAGTACGACGTTGCGCCTCCGCGATCAGTGGGGAGGAGAGAGCATCGACTAACTTCACCCAGTACACTGCGAGCGCTACCGTGAATTTATGTTAGCTGAGGGGCACAGGGGTCGGAATCGACAGAGTTGAAGAGTCCGAGCCTGGCCATACCCCCAAGTGAAACGGGGTCGAGACGAGATGGGGGCAGACAGGCCGGAGAAAACAGCAACGACAGGTGCAAGGTCGATGGTCAGACATATGGTGCACCAAAGACCCATACATACCCTTTCATATTGGGAGAGCTGGAGGGAAGAACTATTGAAGAATATATAGTCAATTTTTGAGCCACCGAGGAGATTTGGGGAATATCGGGTGATATATGTCAGATCTGCCGTTTGGATTGTGTGCCGGCAGTGGTAACCAAGGGGCTCGGTGTGTCCCACGCCATCTGAACGGCCAAACCAACACGCTTCAAATTCCCCGCCACAGATTGCCAGGCACGGAAGGATGACGTTAAAGCCGATGTTGAATAGGGCACATTGGAGGGGGGATTTTTGATCATCGCTAGTGCTCAGGTAAGCGGCGAGACGGCGATAGAGGTCAAGCTTGACTTGGAGCTCGTCCCCAGGGTCCTCCGTTGATTATTCAACCTCGTGGCCGTGGGACGGGAAAGGCCAAAACGTAGCGAGAAATATGAAGGCAATCCGCGAGAACCTCAATAAGAGCTTTATCAACCACGCAAAGTTGCGACGGGTCCGATTTGAAGTGCGAGAGGGAGGGTCCCCAGTGTTAGAGAAAAATATTTACTTGGTTTTCCAGTCACCTTTACTTGACCATCATTCACACTGTATTTTTCATTTTCATGACCTTCCAAGATATTTCATGTTGAATTTCATCTTTCGTCAGTCTTTTAATTAAGATTAGTTTCGTGTTTACAAAAGCTTTTAGTGCCTTTCTAACGTACCAAGATGCAATCAAGTAACAACAACAACAGTTTTCTCTTTCCTGGCGTCACCGAAGGGTCGAATTCCGGTATATCGCCCCCTCTCCCGGACCTTCATCTCCGAATATCCATCAGCAATCTCCAAATCCGATTTCTCGTCATCACCCTGACATTCCACCATCACTCCCAGCGTTACCATCTACACCAAATCCCGCAAACATTGATCCTCGCGACGGAATTATCAACTCTCTGATTTATCAGGGCCTCCTCGCACCTGATCTCAGTTTGGCAATTTCCCCAGCCGAACTCAACACAATCCTCACAACTCGCGCAGCACCCGATCCAAGTAATTCCGAATCATTTCCAGGGCCTACAGACACTTTTAACGTCCATTCTGACCAAAATCCCATTCGCACGGCTCATTTTCCAACTTTTTCCGCCCCACCATTTTCGCACTCCAATTCTCCACCACCACGTCCACATCCACTTTTTCCCCCTAATTCTACCAGACAGCCAATTATCACAACCGATACGTATACCCGTGCTAACTCTTTTCCCCCAGGAAATTCTTTCTCTGCCTTTCCATCAACATCCTCGATTCCAACATTCCGTCCTCTACATTTAACCTCAAACGATCAACTTCCATCACAAATCACTGCTCAACTTCCAACTCTTCCCGCTGAAGCTCCATTTTCCCGTCCAACTCGTTCTTCGTCACCTTCCACAACTGCAGGAGTTGATATTTTTCATTCCTTACACTCTCCAATTCACCCGAATAATTCTACCACTCGCTCCTTGATTCCAGGTTCAAATTCCAACACCACTAGAATCTCAGCATCATCCAACATTCGCCCATCACAACTTATGACACCGGAACAAATCGCCAGGATGTTTCGCACAACGACCACTCCTCCACATCAAGCACATCTTGACGCCTCTAACAATTCCCGTATTACTAACACCGTCTCCACTCGACTAAAAACCCTAATTCCTCATCGTTCGCCACTCATCCATTCCCCAGACTCTGGTGATGGCACCAGAGACTTTGACCTCCAATGTCTCGCTGCCGACTTTTATCTCACCGTCTACAATGATCTTACCACCTCTCAAACATCTCTTTCTACCCCCGGAACAAATGCCTCAGCTCCCAGAAATAATGGCTTACAAGAATACCAATCATTTTTCGACGCTCAGACAAAACACAAAGACAAGTACTACACTCCCAAATTACCAGCTGGAACCATCTCCGAAATCTCCTTTGTACGCTTCGCCTCCAACTTTTACTCCCTCCTCGAAAATTGCCCACTCTACCGCGTCGAGCATCTTCTACTCCCCAAATATGCAGATGCCAACGCCGTCCCCAATATCACAACAGTTCATACCGTCATTAAGTGTCTATGGCAAAAGCTATATCAAGCATGTGAGGTAAATCAAAAGGCCACTGAACTTCTTACCAGTTCCCCCGTCTATGATCCCCATGCGGCATGGGTCGCTCTCCACCATCACTTTCTCCCACAGGACCCAATCACCACTATGTCACGTGAAACCAGACTCTCCACACTCCGCCAGAGACCCTCAGAGACCAATGGTGACTTCCTCAATCGTTTCTTTGAAGATCTCCTCGTTATAGAATACACCGGCTTTCCCCTCGAGGAGCGTCGGGTCTCCCACTTCATTATCACCGCATTATCCGACCCTAATCATCGCCAGAACGCCTCAATTCAGTATCAACACCTCAAACAGTCGTCTACACACTCCTTTGACTATTGGCTAAGTGTACTTCGTAGCCTTCCAACATCCAACCCAATCCTACCACTCGGCCTCACACCACGCCAATCTAACCCCGTACACATACCGAAGTCAACGCCTCTTCCAATCCCAAGTTCCCTGCTGATAATAATATCAATCACAATTCATCCTACCACTCGACTACATGTTCACACTGTGGTCGTTATGGTCACCTTTCTACACATTGCTTTCATAATCCTACCAGCACATCCTATAATCAAAACTTTCGTACAAACAAGCATGATTCTCCGTATATGAACAGGCGATCACAATCGCCGAATACGTCTCGTCATTCAACTTCCTACCCCCAACAAAATTCCCCGTCTCGTTCACCTTCTTCTCACACAACTCGTCCCAATTCTCCGTTCAAACGCTCTGTCCAAACCCCGCAAATCATCTACCGACATGAGATACAGAAATAGCTCTGCCGTATACCACAACCCCCCTGATTCGGACAAACCCAGTGTTGAACACAAAACCAGAAATAAGCCTGAAATGATACATGCCAATATCTCGACATACGAGCCCGATAAAAATAAAATTTCGTTCAATAATCCCACTAACATCCTCCCTAAAGAACATATTGGCCACGGAACTCCCAACTACGACTCTGTCGCTCAGGATAAATCATTCTCTCACGGTATACCGAAAATATACAACTCCATAAACTATGCACCATTTTCAGATATTCGAGCTTTTCCATCAACAGAAAACCATAGGCAATTTGATCATCGATCGTGAGTCTCTTCATACAAACAATTATATTGATAATTTTGAGCTCCCATCATCACCAAATCATGCTACAGACATACCATCCTCCCCGGGGGACTCGGACAGCTCCCAGGACCATGACATCGTAACAGATGCCTCTGCAGATGGTTTTCCCCAAAATTGCGCTCAATCTTCGTCAAATTCCACTCTGCTTCACATCGGATTTACTTTCCTACACTCAACACCACCTATTGAAATGTACCCTTCTCATCTTGCTGACCGTCCTCCTCAAACAACTGAGACTTTTAAATCCTTCGCGTCTAAACTGTCACCCTTCTCTATTTCCAACTCATTCCCCATACGGAATAACCCGATTAAATTAAATACAAACAATTTCTCACCATCGCCCGACTTACCTCCAGTGGTCTATGATCATATCTCCCGACTATCATGTCTTCACGCGCTTGGCCAAAGGTCTTTTTACACTATCTTCGCAGCAATACTATCTCACCATCACCTTAGTTTCCTTCCGCCTCTGGATTATATATTACCCTCCAGCCACAAGTTTACTGATTATGAAGCAGCTCTTTACCTATCCCACTATGAGTCCCTTCCCCCTCATTACGCTTACGTAGATCCATCCGAGACTCGTGCACCCACTACAATACTCTTCATACTTCGGAACTACGATCGCACTCAGAATGTCGCACATCTACCGACACCAATACCCCCAATCTATCAAAGATTCACCGACATTGAAGCGGCTCTCTACCTGTCCATAACGGGACTACTTCCACCACACTATACACTCACGTCCAGCTCCCACCGCGCTCCAACGGTAACAAAACCCTACAACTCCACGAACAGCACACTTCCCTACAGCGCACCTGCTCTAATACCGGAACCCTTCTCGTGCTTTATGCTAACTGACTTCACCACCGCGTCGTCCCCAGATAATACTCAACCAACTATCTCGACTCCAGCACCAGCTCCATACACTAATCCCGCAAACCTTCCCCCACTCCCTACCATCACCACTCCATCTGTAACAGAATATCCGGATCCACTCACCGCTCACGACACAGACCGCACGTTGGCAAGACGCTGCCTTCGTGAGACGACCCCAAATCTTAATCCAGATGTTATCCCCGAAATGGAACGCGCCCTTACGACAGCTAACGATCAATTACAACAGGAAACAACCGACATGGAAACCTTTCTACCTCATCTGCCCACACTTATCGCTAATCTCCAGAACTACCAAAGCTACTGCACCTCTCGATTAGATGAAACGCGTCACACCATCACCCATCTTCAAGCCGTGCGCTCTGTCATCATGACGATCACCCCACGTCCCTCTGTCACACTACAACTACAACCTCAAGCTCAACCCTACCTTCAAACATCACCCCTACTGGCACAGTACCGACGAACGTGCCACCTGCTCCCACCACAACTCCAACCATTCTTGTATCCACAACCATCACCTCTAATACCATCTCCGCCTATACAACCTCAATTGCTCCCTCTTCAACAGTCTCACCCGTTATCACCAATGTAACATCCACTATTATAACAACTACATCTTCCTCTCAGATTTCATCAACCACTCCCGTATCTCTCAGTACAGCTCAACATACATCACCTACACCCCAACACGGGACCCACTCGTCCACCTCCGGAATAACCCCTACTCCCGGCGCATCAACACATCCCAACCAACCTCGCACTTCAAACAACCCCCCACCTGCGTCAACCTCTAGCCTCCATCCGGACCGACCCTCTATAATCACCCATAGATCTACCCAGTGACCCCGATACGACACCACTCGCCGTAATCGCTCCAATTCACCACCGACCCATCGCCGTACAGATTCTCGCTACGAATCTCGATCAACCCCTTTTGAACCATATCCCAACTACCCTCCCTCTCCAGACTACGGTGACTACGCGCCGTATCCAGGTGACTATCCGCCCTTCCGGCGCTCTCGCGACCCATCGCCTCCCACGCGCAACGTGAGACCATACGACACCACTCGCACGTATATATACGAATCTCGACCGGATCAAACACGCCGTTCTACGCCCTCTCTACCGCCCTCTCGTGAAACTTCCAATGTTCCGTCCGTACCGCCTCGACAGCACTCATCTCCGACGTGTCGACATCACAATCGCCTCAGCCGACTTCGGATCCAACTACACCTAATGAAACCCGCAACTATCACAGCACACTCTCCATGACACAAATTATCTCTCTGCCCACTGATCCTTACACCGAAGCCAGTGTTCCTGGCGAGCTTCCCGCAAATCCAGCCACAGACCTTACATACCCGTCACCTCGCGGCTACTTCCACGAAAATCTTCCACCTTCCAGCAAAACAAATCGACCCACTTTAGATGATCCAACAGTGATTCGGTCCTCCATCTCAACCGAAACACTACACAATCTTCAGACACCACGACATCCTGGGCTTGCTATATTCGAACAATACACATTCACTGCTGACGACAATTCTCGCCCTACCAAATACCTCGAAGGTCACTATATTACATCGCAACAAGCTCATTCCAATCCACTAGGATTCGCATCCATCCCCGAATTCATACAATACTATTGGCAAAGAATTGAACTCTTTCATTGGCTGCCTGAAAATGAAGACTCCCTACTCCACCATCTTCGCGCTACTGGTACTCGTGTCAACGACCCAGGTCGATCCTCCCGACTGTACAACTATAACCTTCCATCACGGCTGAATACCGGTGACTACGTCATAGCACAATTCCGTCTCTGGCCACTCCCAGCAATCGCTCGGTTACGTCAGCGCATACTTTCAGCATCAACACACTTTCCCCCACGAGATCCCTCTGATCGCGATAACAGTCCACTCTCGCATCCGCATCCATCACAAACTCACACATCCAATCCACACATAATGGATCTCACAGGCTCAGAATCTGAGGTGGGCTGGACTGAACAAGATGCACTACCTTCGTATCAACTCTCTGCTCTCCCCGCCATTACCAACCTAGACTCCACGTTCACAATCTTATCCTCGAACACACCCTTCTCACACCTACTTCAGGCTCTTACAGACACCTCCACCAGATCAACACTACTTCTCGTAGCTCCCATTCTTTGCAAACATGTTGAAGCTCATACTGAATATCTCACAAACAGAGAAACAACAGATCTCATTTTCCTCCTACGCGCTCTCCACTTAGCAAACAGATGTGAAAGCACGAGCCGAAACCATCTCTGGCAACTCCACAAACACATCGAATATATACGCAATCCTGACATGTCTGCAAGCCGTCGCCAAGCCGCAGAAATTATGCGTCAAAGGCTATCTACAACCGATAACACCACCCTAGGCCAACTAGAACGACTAGACCTCTTCATCGAATCAAACGCAGACCTTCAACCTCATCGAGACGCTCTCTACCTATTTCTCCGACCTTCAACACAAAATCACTTCACTTCGCGATAACATTCAAATTCCACTTCGAAGATTACATTCCGGCATCTACACCGAACTTCATCGCAGACGAACCAAACCCACTGCCTGGCACAATGAAGTTCAACAATACAACTCTTCAACCCCAATGGGAGATCCTCTCAGTCACTTCGCCCGAATAATCGCCAGTGATTTTTATGATGCTCTGAGACCGACCGCCACAGATCCTAGTCCATTAATCCTCGAACTCCTATCGTCACAGTGGGTAACCTCTCCGTCCTTGACCCTACCCAAATGACACTAACCCATCTCCAAGAAGAATCAGTACGACATTTTCATTGAGTAACAAAGTCCTTGAGAGTCCCAACCCACTATACCTCGGTTACACGTCAGATCATACTCGCCTTACCACTTCTTCTTCTACAATCACACCTTCGACAATACATAATACCTTTTTCATAATACAGTACTGAACTGTTTAACTCGATAACAGCACATCTTCCACTTCTACAGCTACAACCTTTTCAACCCACAACAATGGATGCCGGTCATCGCCACCCCATCTCTCAACTTCCTCATCAAACAACTTCATGTGTGCGACAGCCTACCTCATCCTCAGAGTATTTTTCTTATCGCCGTACCACAACATGTCTCCCCCGGCTCCAATACTAACTCCAATTCTGACACATTCACACCATCTGACAAAACCACCTTTACATATGAATGACTCTATCCTCGGTTCCTTCCACTTCCAACAATCCCTTCACCCCATACGTCAACGAGCCCGTAACCTAACAGCCCTTACAGTACCCGAAATTGAAATCCATCTATTTTCAACACAAATTCTGACCACTGCTTCTCCTGAATCCTCGGAAACTTACCCGAACAGACACTCAAACCCGCCAGTAGATCCTGGAAGTACATCCTCTCCGCCCCTCAACATATCCTCATCCACAACTTCATCAATAACAGTAAACTGCCCAGCACCTAGTTTCATGCCTGATGTCTCATCCACAGAAACACACATCCCTCACGCCAACACTGCAGTAATATCCTCTCCTACAGTTCCCGGCGCACCGCTCCAAACTTCCATTACTAACATCCCATCTCCACACGTCAACATATTACCAATACCCGACATTGATCAATCCATACTCCCATCCAACGCTCCTGCAACACCGTCATCTGTTCCAGCACACCCACGTCCAAGTCCAAACGACAACGATGTCTCCTGCACCCCACCAATTACACAGACTCTTTCCAACGCTCCTACTATAGTAATACACCTCTTCATGACAATACACACCGTCCAACAACATCAAGATTGACCGGAACAATACTACCCAGACGAAGTATTCGTCTCATCTCACATTCGGCTTTCACCCGTCCTTCTGCGATGCCCTAACACGAAAAAGACCAAACACAGGATCCGTGTTGCGGATGGGACCTCGGTTCCAGTTCTAGGATTTGGAACACTACCAGGAGGACACAAAGCAATGTTCGTTCCTCAACTCGCACACAATATTCTCTCGGTAGATGCTCTCGACGAGAAAGGATATTCAACTCTCTTTGCTAACGGAATTGGAAAAGTTTTCGATCGATCAAGTCGCAGAATAATCTTAACGGTTCCTCGGGATCCACTAACTCGACCATACACACTCAACCAATCTGACTTCGAACGAACTTTTAAACTTACACATCAATCATGCCTTGCTCACAGCTGTTCAAATTTGAACCCGATAATGAGAATACATTACATATACGGACATCCAAGTGCTGCACGTACTTGTTACCTTTGTAAATGTTTAGGTGTAAAAACTAACCTATCTATTAAAAACTTCGAATGTGTGCGCAACTGCGATATATGTCACTTAGTTAAGTCAAAACGACAAAAAACCGTTCAACATATCACTAGGATGCAAATTTTGGGAAACGTTTGGTATTATGACGTCAAAGGACCATTCGCTACACCCTCACTTCACTTCGGAAACCGCTATCAAAGTGCTTATAGAGAATCGAAATCTCGTCTTAGCTTTCTCACATTCATTCAACATAAATCCGATGTCTATACATCTACAAAGACATGGATCCAAAATTACATCATTCCACTCCGTGCCACAAATCCCAACATTGGCCCAATATTCATAGTAAGCGATATGGGGGAATTCAATAAGGAACAAATTCGTACAGAACTTCTCTTTCCCAACGGTATCTTTTCTGTTACTACATGCCCATACGTACCCGCACATAACGGGGTAATAGAACGATATTCGCGTACCCTCACTGATGCCACAATATGTCAACTCCTTGCATCAAATCTTCCTGAATCCTACTGGGAAGAATCAGCAAGCTGCGCCAACTACATACTCAATCGCATAACTGACTCTCATCCAGAATTAAATCCACACTCACCCTATGAAGATTACTTCGGAATACCACCTCCCATCAATCACTTTCGAATTTTTGGTTCAGTATGCTATGTTAAAAACATGTTGGCCCCAAAACAACCTCGACCAAAAAGCTTCCGAGGAATCTTCGTAGGATACGAAGACCGCCAACAAGTTGGATACAGAATATATCTGCCCGAGTATAAAAACTTCACAGTCAGTTTTCATGTCGACTTCAGTTCAGCGGACAATATCTTTAAAGATTTTCAAAATCAAACTCTAACAGATGATCAAATCGACTCAATAATTCAGACAATCACTCAAACGTCACCCACAACACAAACAAGTCCACAATCACCTAAACTACTCACACTAAACCCAAACCCAAATGATCAACAGAAAATACATCCACAGGAGGAGCTCAAACCAAGTCGATCTCCACGTCTACACACAAGCCTCACAACAGAGGCAATTCAATCCATCGCCCTCGAAGATATAAACAATCTTCAGTTACACTACCAACACTTTCACCACTTATCTTCTCATACTTCCACGATCTAATATCTTTAAAAGGAATACAGAATAATTCGAGCCTTAAGAACACTGATAATGATAATACCGTCTATATCACTACGAAAGGAACACTCACGGACAATCCGAAGAGCCTTGCAGCGATAGAAAGAGCGATGCATCACCGTGAAGGGAGTCTACGATCTGTGTCGTCAACAGCGGACCACCCAAAGGACGAGATGATCTGTGGAATAAAGAGGTCTAACCCACCACCGGATTACACAAGATCATTTCCTAGTACCATGACAACTGGGACGACTACCCAGGAGATACAGATGTCATGCCATGATGCTGACCCGAAATCTCACGCAAGTTGTTTGCATGGGAAGCGACTACGTCAACAACTAGACGTCAACCGACGATGTATCCCAAGCGTAACCGCGGCAATGACTAAAGAACGCAATGAAACCTCATCGGTCAAAGATACACAACTTATGTCAACACCCATCAATACATCACAAACTAACCTCTCCAAACACAAAACAAAGCTACGCGTACGTTTCAAACTTCCAAACAATGTAATTTCTTTTCCAACAGATGCTGTCTATCATGGACAAACTGAAAATGTCTTCATCGACGACAAAGATAACACTGTAGGAAAACTACTCATTCATCCTCACACGGATCTCGTTTGGATTGTCCATCGAATTCTAACTTTCGATAATAAGACTCTCGCCCGCTTATACTACTGCACCCTAAATACACAACCGACGACCTACATAATTCCTCCCCTACTCTCACTTGCTACAACGCTCAGACTAACCCAATTTCATGAGGATCATTCTCAATCGATCTACAAGGATCCAAGTCTTTCACCATATATGTCTTCAAACATTTATTCGGGACAGGAGTAGTACTCTACAAGTTCCCCTTATTCTCATCACTCTTTAAACACACGACTCATAAACGAATACTTTACTGGCAATTCTGCCACAGGATACGCATTAGGCGTAAAAACAGATTCCATCAGTACCACAGCCCCAAAAACTTATCGGCAGATTCTGCTCAATGGCAAGAAGCAATCGATGCAGAACTTCAATCAATGCACACAAATAATGTTTTGACACCACACATTCTACCTACAGGAAGAAAAATCGTAACCACCAAATGGGTATTTCGTCCAAAGCATGATATACATGGGAAAATAATCAAATACAAGGCACGACTAGTTGCAAGAGGTTTTGAGCAAATCTATGGAAAGGACTTCGACGAAACATACAGTCCAGTTACCCGCCTATCTTCACTTCGACTTCTTTTTGCACTTTCTATGCA
>VKHC01000221.1:0-15180 GCA_015143735.1 Synura sp. LO234KE | reverse complement strand
GAGAGTGAGGTACAGTGACCATAAGGGATGGGAGGAGAGTGAGGTACAGTGACCATAAGAGATGGGAGAAGAGTGAGAATCCTGATTCTAGGTAGGACGCCAGAACATGCCTCGCGTAGTTTCCATTGATCCAAACGAGGATTGTTATCATTGATAAACGTACTGTTTTTTACTTGTGGTGCTTGAGCCGGGTTTGCACCTTCGGTGTCACCATGTTGGATGTTT
Source organism: Synura sp. LO234KE (assembly GCA_015143735.1). NCBI lineage: Eukaryota > Synurophyceae > Synurales > Mallomonadaceae > Synura > Synura sp. LO234KE. The sequence goes on along the minus strand of VKHC01000221.1, from coordinate 14,955 downwards.
CTGTTATTAACGCTGTTAGTGCTAAACTGAGATTGCATAATAAATGTTAAAGACAAAAGACTTAAATAAAGACTGGTAGTTATGAACTTTAAAGAACAAAACTGAAGTTGACGATGTCAGTTACACAAATACATCTTTGAAAGATACACTAGTAATATTTATAATTGAATATAATCGTACTGTACATGAAACTCTAACATATACCTTTTCGTATCATTAAAATAAATTGTTCATCATCTGTAAAATGATCTGATGTACTATTATAAACTTGAAATAATTTTGATACATTCTCTAAATTTATTTTATTTCTAATTTCTAAATATTATTTATATAAGTTTTTTATCATCATTATCTTCATAATGTTTTTTTTTTTTTTATTAACTAATTTTTGTAATTTTTCATATTCTGGCTAATGTTTGTAATTTTTCATATTCTGGATAAATTATTAACTAATGTTTGTAATTTTAAATTTTGTACTAAGCAATGCGGACAATGATGATGCCATAAATGCAAATGAATAAAATAATCTTATTTCAAACATAATTGGTTTTTTATCTTTATATTCTCCAACTTTAATTTTTTCGAAGAAGATATATAACGTTCTTCATTATTTGGAATAGCTGTAATTAATTTGTGATGATCATCTGATTGATAACCATACTTTGAAAATCCATGAATCAAAAAATGGCGGTCATAATTTTTCAAATTGTGAATAAAAACTGGGAAAAATGGTCTTACTTGAAAACTTAAATTACATGAATTGCATAATGTAGATATAAATTCTCCACTCATATGGTCATGATGCATTACTTTTTTATACTTTTTATCATCAAATTGAAATTTACATTCATCACAAACTATTTTACTATAATGTTCTTTCTTTTTTTAATCTGAAATCAAAATATTTTTTCTATTTTTGTTTAAATTGTAAGACACATATTTAGCTTTTTCTTCTAAATCTAAAGTATCAACTTCAATTAATTTTCTGGATTTGAATTATTAAATATTTTAATTGGCAATGAATATGAATTATCATCACAAATTAATTTTATTCCGCATGAATTTGGATCATGATTTTAATAAATATGGCTTTTTCACAAATATTTTTATCTTCAACTTGTAAAGTTGATTCAAAATCCATGGTTGCATAAAATGGGTGTTTAAATTGATTTTGGTAATTTTCAAAAAATACTTTACTTTTATCTGTATCTGGTTTTGACATATACACTTTAACTGAATCGTGTTTAAAACGTAATTTTTGATGCTCTTTTAATTTTTCTTCCGTGATATATGCAGCATCATTGCATTGAGTGCACCAATACATTCTTTTGTGTGAACTATTCATTCATTTTAATTTGTTAGAATCTATAATCCATACTAAATGCTCATTCTTTGTTCCATCATCGTTTTTCTCATCATTCTCATCAATAAACAATAAATTAATTACATTTTCATTTACTTCATTTGTATTATAAACTGTTTTTATCGTATTCAAACACATTTTTTTATGTTATTTAATTTCTCAAATTTTGGTCTATCATGTTGAATATCAATTGAATAAATAATTCCATCAGGTTGTTTAATTTCATGAAAATGTTTTTTATAATGATAAGTTTCATGCGCAACTTTTTAAATATTATATTTATGTGCTAGTAAACACCAAATAATACAATAATTATCACTTTTATTTTGAACATTTACACATGCATGTTTTGCTATCAATTCATCATCTAATTTAGTATATGTGCCAGCTCTAGTTTTAGTTCGTCTTATATTCTATAAAAATCTCCACTTGAACCTAATGATGGAGTTTCTAAATCACCATAAAATTAGATTAATCTTTTTTCAACATATTCTTTTATTTGATTTTGAGATATCATTGTTTATATTTTTCCTGAGTTAATTAAAATAATATTCCTCCTCTTCATATATAAATGTTTTATTAACTGAATGAGGATCTGAAACAGGATCAAGTCTTCTTGTCAACTTTGTATAAGTTAAAATAAAATTTGCAAGTAATTTAGTTCTAGTTTGTTTTGTATTATCTTTATTAAATTCTTTTACAATTTCCTATAAATCAAATCATATTATTCATGTTTGTCATAAATATATAATCTTTTAAAAATTCTAAATTTTTTTGTTTTAAGCTTCGCTTAAAAATTGCTTCTTGTATCAAATCTGGATCATCAACATCTTCAAATTCGTTATCATTATCAAATTCTAATTTTAATTCCAAATTCATTTATTTGTTCAGGTGATAATTTTTTGTTAAATTCTTCATGAGTTAATGTTATTTCTTGTAAGTATTATTAAATTTTTCTTTCTCTATGACATTTTTAATAGTAAAACCTTCAATGAAAATAAAAATAAACTTTTTTATTTTTTTGACAAATTTATAAAAATTTCATCATTTGGATTTTGTAAAATTCTTCATTAGTTAATGTAATTTCTTGAAATGCACCTTGCAAAGATTTTCTTGACATAAATGAATATTTATACTTTTCTCTATTATTCATTAATTCATAATTTTATTTCTTTAATTGGTTCATTTTTATTTTGATAAATTCCATCATTAAATCTTTTTAATCTAGCTTCTCTAGAAATTTTTGTTTTGGTTTTTCATTTTCAAAAAAGTTTGGTAGTTTTTTTAATGAATTTGCACTTTTATTTTCAATTGCTCTTTCTTTTTTTGCTATTTTAATTTCTTGTAGAAATTTAATAGAACATTTTCGTTTTTCAACTGTTGACAATCTTTTCTAGTCAACTTTTAATAAATCCTCTATGTTTTTACTGTAATTTATTAAGTTTCGTAAATTATTAATATAATATATTATAAAGATATTTTATTTTTAAATCATTTTATATAATATTATTATTTTTTAAATTAATATTTAAAAAAAAATTCATATATAATATTATATGGAAACTTTTAAATGCTTTAAATGTGAAGTAGATATTATTATATCATAATGTAGAAACAGAAGTGTGGTGCGTTTTCTTGCAATAAACAAAAATTGAAGGAAAAACAAAAAGAAATAATGAGACAATATTATATTAAAATAGAGATATAACTTAATATTGAAAAATATTATGGAACATCAAGAGAAAATTTAGTCTATAATCAAAAACCAAATGGTCGTTATTATGTAACTAAAATAATTCAAGCAAATACGTGAATGTAATTCTCATTAAGGTTAAAATCAAAATCAAATCTTTATATTTACAAAATAAGTTATTAAATTCATTCACATGTTTAATAATTTGAAATATTTAAATAATTTTTTCATTTGTATTTTTTTCAGCATATTCTAATGCATCTCTGTAAGTATTATTAAAATTTTCTTTCTCTATGATATTTTTAATAGTAAAACCTTCAATGAAAATAAAAATAAACTTTTTTATTTTTTTGACAAATTCATAAAAATTTCATCATTTGGATTTTCACTCCACGTATCAAAAAAATCATTTACTATTTGAATATGATATTTTGATTTACACATTGATTATACCACACTGTTAAATTTTTCATCAAAATGTAATTTGACAAATAGAATGTTAGCATTAATTCGTCGTGTTGATATTGAAAATAGTTCATTTTTCATACAATTTACTATAGAGAACATTTCTTTATATTATATTATATTTTTATTTTAAATAAGAAATTGTTTTTCAAAATAAATTTTTCATGTGTATTGTATTCAGGTTCAACATTTAAACACGGATAACCGTGATACCACCAATTCGGACCTTTGTGGACAATGATGTCCGAAAAAGTCCAAATTGGTTATGTCTCTTCATTTTACTAGTCAAATTTTTATTATTTTTTACACTTATCTTTTGCAATATCTTGAACTATAATATATATTGTAACAGGTAATGCTCTAAATATTGAAATTTGTATTATCTATTTTTACGTTAATTTATATTATCAATTCTAACGCAAATTTAGGTTAAAATGTAAGTTCAAAAGTTTTGAAATATTATTTACTAATTTAGATAAAAACATTTCAAAATGTCTGTAGTATTTTGCGATATTTTTACCTAATTTTTTTTACCCGCCAAGACCTATCCATGTTTACTAACTTTTGCATGCTATGAATATCGTGCATCGGGATACTAAGAGCATGAATGTATTGCTGAATGGTGAAGGTAGAGCTTGCTAGCAGATATTGGATCATTGGCGCGAGTGAAGAAAGAGACTTCAGCCGAATCGACAATGTCATTACGGGGTGCAGACACACGCTGTGTGGTTGATATCGGTTTCACTTACCTCTTTAAGATATAATTGACAAGTTTGGCCGAACGTGTCATATCGAAACATTAAATAGAAGATTTACATGGAGATCGGAAATCAAATAATTCAATTTTCGGATTTAATATTTGACCAAGAATTGGGCAAAGGCGCTTTTGGGAAAGTATTCCGAGGCAGATGGAGAAATACAGCAGTCGCCATTAAGGAATTGCTTGCGTCGTCTCATTTAACAGTTGAAGCGGTGCGGGAATTTGAAAGAGAAGCCGGAATTATAAAGTCCCTACGTCATCCGAACATAATCCAGTTTTTTGGCTTTTGTACTAGCCCGAAGCAGTGTATAGTGATGGAGTACATGTCTAGAGGTTCTTTGTATCAAATGCTGCGCGATCAGTCTCAAGAGATAAACTTAGAGCTCCGCCAGAGAGTTGCCCAGGACATCACTCTTGGTCTCGAGTATTTGCATGCTATGAATATCGTGCATCGGGATATTAAAAGCATGAATGTGTTGCTGAATGGTGAAGGTAGAGCTTGCTTAGCAGATTTTGGATTGGCGCGAGTGAAGACAGAGACTTTAGTTGAATCGACGAGGTCACTAGAAGATGCAGGCACAGCTCGTTGGATGGCACCGGAGCTGTTCTGTAGTCCGGCGGTATGTTCTAGTAAGTCTGACATATTCAGTTTGGGAGTTACCCTGTGGGAGTTGGCGTCCAGATCGATCCCATTTGAAAAGGCCCACAGCAACGATTTGATTCGAGTATGGGTGGCGCGAGGCGACAGAGAAGTTATACCTGAAAGCTGTCCTCCAAACATAGCTATTGTAATTAAGATATGTTGGGAAGCAGACCCAATTCACCGCCCGGACGCGAAGGATGTGGCACAGTTTTTGATATCGGGAGATACGGACTGGGATGGTTTCCTCTCTAGAAGAACGAGTACAGGCTCTGCACCGAGCGGGTTTGGGTACAGAAACAATCTCGAATCCTCTTGTGGGAGTTCCGTAGTACAATTGAGAGTCTCTCCGCTCCCTCCCTCCACAAAACCACTTGAAAAATTAACGTACGTGGAGCTGGAGAGGTGGCTGACGTCCATCAATCTTCAATCAGTGATTCCTAACCTTAGAAATCACGGTGTAACGGCCGAAGTGTTGTCATTCTGTGAGACTGTATCGAATCTGGAGCAGTACGGTGTGCGCACTTGTCATGCCCGACTGTTTATGAAATGGATAGTTGAGGTTAGACGGGTGGGAGTACAACTAACCGCCATTTCTCCACCCGCTGCATCAAAGTACTCTAATTCCTCCACCGCAGCTGAAAAGGCCCGGCCCTCGTCGCAGGCACGAGATGCAGGTAATTTTGTAAACTGTTAAATATTGCTATGTTTCTAAAGGCCAATTGTAAACCACGTCCTATACATTCTGGGGTTTCTTGAGATTTTGGAAACCTAAATCTAAAACCCATCCTAAATCTGAAACCCATCCTTCCGCACCTGCTAAACGCGATGATCCTCATGTTTGTCACGCAGTGCAAGTGGCTCGAACATCTGCTCCGGTGACCGCTACATCAGAAGTGCCTGGTTCTTCTCAACCTCCTGCTGCATTGTCTTCCGAACCAGGGACCCTTACTCTCTCCCTAGTCCCGGCGTCCGGTAATTCGCGTTCTCCTTTCTATATATCTTATCCACTCATTCTGTACCCCAGTTGACCCACAGTACCCTGGCATGCGTAACCGTATTTTTCTTCTGAGGTACTGACCCACCCACCTGTTCTTATCACTGCAGAAAATAAATGCTCCAAGGTAGTCGCCTCTATTGGAAATGCTTCTTTGCATTCATCAATTGGCGACTATGCCTCGGCCCTATCGTTGTACCTGAAGTTGCTTGAGGAGGTGAAGGAGAACCTAGGCGAAGACCACGCCGCTACCCTGAGATTGATCTATTTTGTCGCTCTCTTGTATTCGTCCATAGGAGACAATGCCTCAGCCCTGCCCTTGTATCTGCAGTGTCTGGAGAAGCGAAAGGCAAAGCTGGGAGAGGATCACCCTGATACTTTGACCTCGATGAATAATCTCGCTGGATTTTACCAGTCTATGGGAGACTACGCCTCAGCCCTTCCTTTGTACCTGCAATGTCTGGAGAAGCGGATGTTGAAACTGGGAGATGATCATCCGGATACTCTTACCTCGACGGATTGTCTTGCTGGATTATATGAATCTATGGGAGACTACGCCTCAGCCCTGCCTTTATATCTGCAGTGTCTGGAGAAGCGGAAGGCAAAGATGGGAGAGGATCACCCTGATACTCTAACCTCGATGAATAAACTTTCTGGATTGTACCAGTCTACTGGAGACTATGCCTCAGCCCTGCCCTTGTATCTGCAGTGTCTGGAGAAGCGGAAGGCGAAGCTGGGAGAGGATCACCCTGATACTCTATCCTCGATGGATAAACTTTCTGGGTTGTACCATTCTATGGGAGACGATGCCTTAGCCCTGCCATTGTATCTGCAGTGTCTGGAGATGCGGAAGGCGAAGCTGGGAGAGGATCATCTGGATACTGTAATCTCGATGGATAATCTCGCTTCCTTGTACGTGGGAAAGGGGGACTACGCCTTAGCCCTGCCTTTATATCTGCAGTGTCTAGAGAAGCTGAAGGCGAAGCTGGGAGAGGATCACCCTGTTACTCTGACCTCAATGAATAATCTCGCTATATCGTACCAGTCCACGGGCGACTTCGCCTTTGCCCTGCCTCTGTATCTGCAGTGTCTGGAGAAGCGGAAGGCGAAGCTGGGAGAGGATCATCCGGATACTCTGACGTCAATGAATAAACTTTCTGGGTTGTACCAGTCTACGGGCGACTACGCCTTAGCCCTGCCTCTGTATCTGCAGTGTCTGGAGAAGCGGAAGGCGAAGCTGGGAGAGGATCATCTGGATACTGTAATCTCGATGGATAATCTCGCTTCCTTGTACGTGGGAAAGGGGGACTACGCCTCAGCCCTGCCTTTATATCTGCAGTGTCTAGAGAAGCTGAAGGCGAAGCTGGGAGAGAATCACCCTGATACTCTGACCTCAATGAATAATCTCGCTATATCGTACCAGTCCACGGGCGACTACGCCTTAGCCCTGCAACTGTATCTGCAGTGTCTGGAGAAGCGGAAGGCGAAGCTGGGAGAGGATCATCCGGATACTCTAACCTCAATGAATAAACTTTCTGGGTTGTACCAGTCTACGGGCGACTACGCCTTAGCCCTGCCTCTGTATCTGCAGTGTCTGGAGAAGCGGAAGGCGAAGCTGGGAGAGGATCACCCTGATACTCTAACCTCGATGAATAAACTTTCTGGGTTGTACCAGTCTGCGGGCGACTATGCCTCAGCACTGCCCTTGTATCTGCAGTGTCTGGAGAAGCGGAAGGCGAAGCTGGGAGAGGATCATCTGGATACTGTAATCTCGATGGATAATCTCGCTTCCTCGTACGTGGGAAAGGGGGACTACGCCTCAGCCCTGCCTTTATATCTGCAGTGTCTAGAGAAGCTGAAGGCGAAGCTAGGAGAGGATCACCCTGATACTCTAACCTCGATGAATAAACTTTCTGGATTGTACCAGTCTACTGAAAACTATGCCTCAGCCCTGCCCTTGTATCTGCAGTGTCTGGAGAAGCGGAAGGCGAAGCTGGGAGAGGATCACCCTGATACTCTGACGTCAATAAATAAACTTTCTGGGTTGTACCATTCTATGGGAGACGATGCCTTAGCCCTGCCATTGTATCTGCAGTGTCTGGAGAAGCGGAAGGCGAAGCTGGGAGAGGATCACCCTGATACTCTATCCTCGATGGATAATCTCGCTTCCTTGTACGTGGGAAAGGGGGACTACGCCTCAGCCCTGCCTTTATATCTGCAGTGTCTAGAGAAGCTGAAGGCGAAGCTGGGAGAGGATCACCCTGATACTCTGACCTCAATGAATAATCTCGCCGTAGTGTACAAGTCGAAAGGAGACTACGCCTTAGCCCTGCCTTTGTATCTGCAGTGTATGGAGAAGCGGAAGGCGAAGCTGGGAGATGATCACCCTGATACTCTAACCTCGATGAATAAACTCGCTTTATCGTACCAGTCGATGGGAGACAATGCCTCAGCCCTGCCCTTGTATCTGCAGTGTCTGGAGAAGCGGAAGGAGAAGCTGGGAGAGGATCACCCTGATACTCTAACCTCGATGAATAAACTCGCTTTATCGTACCAGTCCACGGGCGACTACTCCTTAGCCCTGCCATTGTATCTGCAGTGTCTGGAGAAGCGAAAGGAGAAGCTGGGAGAGGATCACCCTGATACTCTAACCTCGATGGATATTCTCGCTACTTTGTACTATTCTATGGGAGACAATGCCTCAGCCCTGCCCTTGTGCTTGAAGTGTCTGGAGAAGCGGAAGGAGAAGCTGGGAGAGGATCACCCTGATACTCTAACCTCGATGAATAATCTCGCTACATCGTATCAGTCCACGGGCGACTACTCCTTAGCCCTGCCATTGTATCTGCAGTGTCTGGAGAAGCGGAAGGCGAAGCTGGGAGAGGATCACCCTGATACTCTATCCTCGATGGATAATCTTGCTTTATTGTACATGGTAAATGGCGACTACTCCTTAGCCCTGCCCTTGTGCTTGAAGTGTCTGGAGAAGCGGAAGGAGAAGCTGGGAGAGGATCACCCTGATACTCTAACCTCGATGAATAATCTCGCTACATCGTATCAGTCCACGGGCGACTACTCCTTAGCCCTGCCATTGTATCTGCAGTGTCTGGAGAAGCGGAAGGCGAAGCTGGGAGAGGATCACCCTGATACTCTATCCTCGATGGATAATCTTGCTTTATTGTACATGGTAAATGGCGACTACGCCTTAGCCCTGCCCTTGTGCTTGAAGTGTCTGGAGAAGCGGAAGGAGAAGCTGGGAGAGGATGATCCGAATACTCTAACCTCGATGAATAATCTTGCTTTATTGTACATGGTAAAGGGAGACTACGCCTTAGCCTTGCACTTGTATCTGCAGTGTCTGGAGAAGCTGAAGGTGAAGCTGGGAGAGGATCACCAGGTCACTCTGACATCGATGAGTAATCTCGCTGCTTTTTACGTGGTAAAGGGTGACCACACGTTAGCCTTACCTTTGTACCTTCAGTGTTTGGAGAAGCAGAAGGCAAAACTAGGAGAGGATCATTTGAATACTCTGCTCTCGATGAGTAGTCTCGCTACATTGCACCAGTCTATGGGGGACTACACGTTAGCCCTGCCTTTGTTCCTAATGTGTTGGGAGAAGCGGAAGGCGAAACTGGGAGAGGATCATCCGACTAGTCTGATCTCAATTAATTGTCTCGCTACATTGCACCAGTCTATGGGAGACTTCGCCTCAGCCCTGCCCTTGTATCTGCAATGTCTGGAGAAGCAGAAGGCGAAACTGGGAGAGGACAATCTAGATACTCTAATCTCGACGAATAATCTTGGTGGACTGTACCAGTCTATGGGGGACTACGCCTCAGCCCTGTCTTTGTATCTTCGATGTCTGGAGAAGCGGAAGGCAAAGCTGGGAGAGGATCACCCGATCACTATGACATCGATGGGAAGTCTTGCTGGATTGTACATGGTAAAGGGAGACCACACGTTAGCCCTACCTTTGTACCTGCAATGTCTGGAAAAGCAGAAGGCGAAGCTGGGAGATGATGATTTGAATACTTTGACCTCGATGAATAGTCTCGCTGGATTGTACCAGTCTATGGGAGACTACGCCTCAGCCCTGCGCTTGTATCTACAGTGTCTGGAGAAGCTGAAGGTAAAGCTGGGAGAGGATCACCCTGTTACTCTGACATCGATGAGAAGTCTTGCTGGATTGTATGTGGTAAAGGGAGACCACACGTTAGCCCTACCTTTGTACCTTAAGTGTCTGGAGAAGCAGAAGGCAAAGCTGGGAGAGGATGATTTGAATACTTTGACCTCGATGAATAATCTCGCTGGATTGTACCAGTCTATGGGAGACTACGCCTCAGCCCTTCCTTTGTACCTGCAATGTCTGGAGAAGCGGAAGGCAAAGCTGGGAGAGGCTGATTTGAATACTTTGACCTCGATGAATAGTCTCGCTGTGTTGCACCAGTCTATGGGGGACTACACGTTAGCCCTGCCCTTGTATCTGCAGTGTCTGGAGAAGAGGAAGGCAAAGCTGGGAGAGGATCACCCTGATACTTTGACCTCGATGAATAATCTCGCTGGATTTTACCAGTCTATGGGAGACTACGCCTCAGCCCTTCCTTTGTACCTGCAATGTCTGGAGAAGCGGAAGTTGAAACTGGGAGATGATCATCCGGATACTCTTAGCTCGACGGATTGTCTTGCTGGATTTTATGAATCTAAGGGAGACTACGCCTCAGCCCTGCCTTTATATCTACAGTGTCTGCAGATGCGGAATGCGAAACTGGGAGAGGATCATCCTGATACTCTGAGCTCGATGAATAATCTGGGTGGACTGTACCAGTCTATGGGGGACTACGCCTCAGCCCTTCCTTTGTACCTGCAATGTCTGGAGAAGCGGAAGGCAAAGCTGGGAGAGGATCACCCTGTTACTCTGACATCGATGAGAAGTCTTGCTGGATCGTACATGGTAAAGGGAGACTACACGTTAGCCCTGCCTTTGTACCTACAGTGTCTGGAGAAGCAGAAAGCAAAGCTGGGAGAGGATGATCCGAATACACTAACCTCGATGAATAGTCTCGCTGGATTGTACCAGTCCATGGGAGACAATGCCTCAGCCCTGCCTTTGTATCTGCAGTGTCTGGAGAAGCGGAAGGCAAAGCTGGGAGAGGATCATCCGGATACTTTGACCTCGATGAATAGTCTCGCTGGATTTTACCAGTCCGAGGGAGACTACGCCTCAGCCCTTCCTTTGTACCTGCAGTGTCTGGAGAAGCGGAAGGCAAAGCTGGGAGAGGATCACCCTGATACTCTAACCTCGATGAATAGTCTCGCCGTAGTGTACAAGTCGAAAGGAGACTACTCCTCAGCCCTCCCTTCGTATCTGCGATGTCTGCAGATGCGGAAGGCGAAACTGGGGGAGGATCATCCTGATACTCTAACATCGATAAATAATCTCGCCGAAGTGTACCAGTCTACGGGCGACTATGCCTCAGCCCTGCCTCTCTACCTGGAGTGTCTCGAGAAGCGGAATGCGAAGCTGGGAGAGAATCATCCGGATTATCTAACCTCGATGAATAATCTGGGTGGACTGTATAAGTGCAAGGGAGACTACGCCTCAGCCCTGCCTTTGTATCTGCAGTGTCTGGAGAAGCGGAAGGAGAGGTTGGGGGAAGACCACCCTGATACTCTGACCTCGACAAATAATATCGGTGGATTGTACAAATCTCAGGGAGACTACGCGTCGGCCCTCCCCTTGTATCTGAAGTGCCTTGAGAAGCGGAAAGAGAAGCTGGGATTGGACCACCCGGATACTCTTATATCCACGAATAATCTTGCTGTTTTATATTACTCAAATGGAGACTACACCTCCGCCCTGCCATTGTACCTTCAATGTTTGGAGAAGAGGAAGGCAAGACTAGGAGAGGACCATCCAAATACTCTGACCTCGATGAACAATCTTGGTGAATTATATAACTCCATGAGAGATTTCTCCTCTGCGCTATCCCTGTACTTGCAGGGTCTGGAGAAGGCAAAGGCGAAGCTGGGAGAGGATCACCCGATCACTCTGGCCTCGATGAATAATCTTGCTCTCTTGTACGAATCCCAGGGAAACTTCGCCTTAGCCCTGCCTTTGTACCAGCAATGTCTTGAAAAGACGAAGTCGAAGCTGGGAGATAATCATCCGGATACTCTGAACTCGATGAATAATCTCGCTCACTTGTATGAGTCCAAGAGAGACTACGCGTTGGCCCTGCCCTTGTATCTAGAGTGCTTGGAGAGGCAGAAAGAGAAGCTGGGATTGGACCACCCGGATACACGGACCACTGTAACTAGTCTCTCTCGATTATGTTTATTAGAGGCGTAGTTTTGAACGCAATTAGAACGGGTGATAGGAAAGGTCAGACCATCACCTGATAACGGCAATTTGTTTCTCTTGCTGTACCTTAGTAGGAACATATTTTATGTGAAATCTTAGGGTACAAAAAATATAAAAACTAAAAGATCGGTGTGATACATACGACCCTTTTTCCCGAAGCATAGTGAATATAGCCCGTAGTAAGAAGCATGTTTTTGGTGGATGTGGAACCACTTTCTTGCGCCAGACATGATAACTAAGCTTTGTGACTAGATACGGCGACCGAAATAGTTGCAAAGTTCAATAGGAATATGAACAAATAATATTCACTTTCTGTCATATTATAGTAAATCCTTTCATGTTCCGGAAAATCTTATAATTATTTACAGCAGGGAAGTTAGAGACTACTAACAGAAGTGAGATATAAAACCGCACCCCCCACCGAAAAAAACACTCCCCATGTACCAACTGGCAAGCCCCGTGACCGAGTGGGGAGCTCCGGGTGCCGAGGTAACAGTTAGTCCCCAACTGTGTCCCCGAAACCTACTGGGAGAGTGGCCGCAGGAGCAGGGGAAATGTCACGACATGCTCTAGCTGCGCGCAACAGAATAGCCCGATCGCAAAATGGGAGGGGCGCAGGACGGACGGGGAGGGGAGGCGTCGCCGCAAGCGGCGACGAGGGTCCGTGGGGCCACGGGAAGGGTGCCTCCCGGGGGGGGGGCGAGAGGAGGACAAGAAGAGGTGTACTGTCGCGCCGGAGGAGCCTGTTCTGCCTCTGGCGGCGAGGCGATCTGCGTTGGCATTTCCCACCGCCTCTGGTGTGGCGAGTCCCGTATGGGCTTTGATCCAGGAGATGGCCAGGTCATGATGCCGGCGGACTACAGTGAGAAGGGACCAGACCCGCTGGATGAGGGCCTTGTTGCAGCGGGGTTTGATGGAGTTGTCGCCGAAGAGGCGGACGCAGTACTCGCTGTCCGTGAGAAGATTGATGCGCTTCCGGACCACAGTGGTGAGAGATCGGCCTCCGCCACGAACCCAGAGAAGGGCGTGGTAAATCGCGCTGATCTCTCCCGCATTGTTCGTTGGACGGGGGGCGCCGATCCAGTCGGAGTCCGAGCAGTCCGTGATGACGGGGCCCCAAAGGGAGATGGAGGAGGCGAGAGGTCTGGAGATGAAGACACCCCATCCTGCCGAGGCCGGGTCCAAGGAGGCGGAGCCATCCGTGTACAGGTCGACGTCTGGGTTGGAGTGAGGGGTTTGACCGAGGGTCACCGGCTGGGCGATGTACTCCTCAGCTTTCCTGCGTGTTTTGAGTCTCTTGTAATTACTCCGGATGCCTATGGTGTGCGGCTTGGCCTCTTTCCAGGAGGTATAGGCGCCAGGTACGTGACCCGGGAGAACAATTTGTACTTGCGGTGGAGGGCCCGAAGAGTGATCGGGTCCGCTCCGGCACTTTGCTCGACGGATTCGATGTACTTAGCCTGCTTCCTGGCTTCCCAGATCGCGTCTATTCGTGGAACGAGGGTGCGGGAGAAGTCAAGGAGGACCGCCTCAATGGCCTCGGGAGTGTCGGTGGGGGTGAAGACGGAGGCCAGAGAGGTAAGTTGGGTAGAGTTCCAACTGCCTAGGCAGATCCGATGACCCTCTGGGGAAAGAACCAGCTGAACGATGTGCGGGATGAGGCGCTTTTCCAGGTCCGTGGTGAGAGGGTATTGGTCAAGTTGCCGGTTCAACTTTGTTCTGCATTGGTGGAGGAGGGGGTGGAGACACAGACGAAAGACGTGGTCGTAAGTGTCGTCGGTATGGCGATCAGGGGAGGAACAGAGGGAGCAAGTAAGAAGCATCCGGCGTTCGAGAGGGTTCTTGGAGGAGTTGTGCCGCTCGAGGAGAAGCTTGTCGTAGTGGCAGCGGTAGCCTTGAGGAAGACAAGGGAGGTCGAGAACTTTGGAGGCAAAACTCATGGTCACGTCTTCCCAGTTCTGATCTCGGTCTCGCTGTGCTTGTATCCGGCGGAGGCATTCGACCCGTTGTTCTAGCGGAACCAGAAGGGGTTCCCCCGTGAAGAGGTCCCGCCAAGACCAGGAGTCGTGGAGCGCTCCAACGGGGAAACAGTCAGCAAAGGGGAGGATTGTGAAAGAGAGCTCCAGAAGTGGGGTCCCCGACGCCAAGAGGCCCGAGGACAGGGGGGAGATGCCAGTGAAAGCGGAGGATTGCGCTTGGTGCATGCCGAGCTCCGAGGGAGTGCATCCGTCGAGAAGGGAAGGGACCGGAGCGGTGTACTGAATCGAGACGAGAGGGGAGAGGAGGAGCTGGACCTGGGCGTTAAGCCGTTCCGTGACCTCACTGGAGAAGGTGCTTGGGGGGGACCGGAGGGACTTGACCAATGCAGGGTCCGGGATGTGCAGGACCAGGGGAGTGGCGGACGACGAGGGCTCTGAGAATACCCATGAGCAGGACGCCTGGACGGTAGGACGTGCTTGTGTGCGGTCCAACGTGCTGCAGAAAAGGAGGAAAGTCCACGAGACATGGTCGGTAGTGTGCCAGAGGGACAGCGAGAGTCGGTGTACGCCGTGGTTGACCGCGTGGTGGAGGGGGGAGAACCCCGTGGAGGCGTGGAACCCAAGGTAAACGTGGGTGGTGTGAGACCCCTCTGACAGGATGGAGGGGCCGGGTTCGATGATGGTCGGGGCCGGACGA
>VKHC01000220.1:0-15222 GCA_015143735.1 Synura sp. LO234KE | reverse complement strand
ACTCCGATTTTTTGAGCGATTACTTAGCAGAGTAAATAATGCAACTTGGCAAATTTTGAGATAACACCACTCAAAATTGGAGTAGAAAAACACTAGATATGTTTTGGCACTGTCGCACAAAACACGTTTTTAAAACTGCAATGGAAAGGATTTATTGGTCACTGACATGGCTGCCGTAAAGTTCTGCCTACTAACAAATTTTGTGCTAACAATATTGTGGAGTATCAAAAAGCAATATTGGCGCGACCCTTTCTAATGTCAAAATAGCAACACTAGGACGATAGCTTAGTAGGCAAGAGAGTTCACTATATCTTACATAACTCAGATTAAAATTTATAACCTGGGAGGATGTGTAGGCGCAGTAATTGTCAGCGTCGTCAGCAACAAGTGCAACTTCAAGTCATGGAAGTGGGATCGGAGGACTACATTTCATTCCTACTCTTTAGAAAATACTGCTCAAGATATTGCCGGAAAAATTTTTTACAGAGTCACGGTCATAGAAAATCAAAATTAGAAAAACAATCAAGAATGACCGCGAATAGAATTTTCAACGTTTTCTGAACCGGGAAAAACGGTTTAATCTGTTGGAAATCTACATGTACGGTGTGCTGTAGGCTATAAAAAAGTTTAAAATACGGTGCTCAGTTTACACCTAGTGGGCCTTTAGACATATTGGAGGAGCAACGCGGGCCAGTTCTACTATTTTACGATATTGAGCTATTTCCTAATGAACATTCTAATGGCATTTCACATGACGATTCTTATTGCGAAAGAAGACCAGAAAGGCGACAAGAAAGCTTCACGAGCCAAGGAAGTTGGACTTGCGGAAGCAATTCCAATCTTGTCTTACCTAGGGGAAACCCACAACTTGAATCAATTCAAGGAGAAGCTCAGAACTTATCTCATTTCCAAAAACTACGCTTGTTGAAGTTTCATTGTAACAACGGGAGCATCGTGTCTTTGTGAAATGTCTACGAACACGCAATCACCGATTGAGAGAAGCTGATGCAACATGCTCGGTGGGATGTAGTCGAAATGGGAATGAATCCATTTGTGCTGTGGAATCTCATCCGTGAGACCCATGTGATTTCTCAAACTGGAATTAAAATTTTGGATCACATTAATTTTTTGAACGCGTACAACAGAATTCATCACGGACAGTACGAGTCTCCTGGGGACTACAAAAATCGTTTCGAATTGGCGACGAAGCTTTGGAAGCCATCGAACATCCGAACATTCCAGCCGAAGGAGCTATCACTCTTTATAGGATCGCTCAATGATAACTGTAACTTTGGAATTCAACGAGGGAGGGTGGAGCCTCCAGGAAATGTGACAGCAGCTTATTTACTGGCATCCAGTTACGTTCGTATCGATGGATCCGCCCACCACAGCTGACGGCAATGCGAGCTGATTGTTAATGCATTCGTCATTTAAGCAACCAACTAGGACTCCAAGAAGGCGAGTGGTTACCGAAAAAAATCAGGCGGTGACGAGAAGAAGTCCGAAGTTACCATAGATAAAAAGTGTCATACATGCGGTGAAGCTGGCAATTTGTCTAAGGATCGCCCATATGGAGACAATATTAAAAAGCTGATTGCTGACGGCAAATATTTGCCGGTAACAGGTCACGGAGAGGCCAACTGCTCATTTATTCTTCTCGACACTGAAGCCAACGTCCACGTGTTCTGCAATAAAGATTTGTTGACAAATCTCAGGCCGATCGACACGAATGGGGATACCAGTGTGTATATTGATGAAATCGTACACGGAGGGGAAATCCATCAGCGCACAGAAAGCCGTGGATATACACGGTGGGTTATCCACGGTACCGTGATTATCCATGGATAATTCGGTATGGTTAATAAAATAGGGATAACTACGGATGTTAATTATCCATGTTTTGTTTATACTCCGTAGTTATCCCTGTAAGATATTGTTATACCCCGTAATTGTCAATGACTCAAAAATAATTTTTTCTAAATTTGCCGTTTGCTAATAACGAGTGACTGCATAATTAAATCGACGAAACATTAATAAATAAAGATGGCTTATTTTATTTATGTATTATTCTTCTGCTTTCAATGCTTGATTGCCCAAATAGCACCACGAAAGAAATGTCGTTTATAGGGGTAGATTGACGTCAACATGGTGGTACCATTTCTGGGTGATAATCTGGCCCGCAGTCATTCTGACAATATAAGTAGTGAGATCGTACTAATATCTCACTGCCTATATCGTATGGATGTCCGGGGAGTGGTTCTCAATTAAATGTTGCATTGTGTAATTGTTCTTTCAAGGGGTAAATTGACATCAACATGGTGGTAACATTTCTGGCGTGATAATCTTACCCGCAGTCATTGCTTCTGACGATATACTAAGTAGTGAGATCGTACTGATATCTCACTGCCTGTATCGTATGAATGTCCGGGGAGCGGTACTTAATGAGATCTTGCATTGTGTAATTGTACTTTCAAGGGGTAAATTGACATCAACATGGTGGTACCGTTTCTGGCGAGGAAATCTTACCTGCAGTCATTGCTTCTGACGATATAAGTAGTGAGATCGTACTGATATCTCACTGCCTATATCGTATGAATGTCCGGTGAGTGGTTCTCAATGAGATCTTGCATTTTGTAATCGTTGTTTATAACCATGGTTAGCTTGGATTAGTCCGTGGATAACCACGGCTAGCTTGGATCAGTCCGTGGATATCCACCACGTTATACTAGATATAATCACGGGGTATAATACGGCGTGGATAAGTCGGTTCCATGCTCATGGATAACTCGTGGTTCTCCACAAGGATAACCCGTACTTTTCAGGTATAATGCGAAGTATAATGGTAGTATTAAGTCGGGGTATAAACGGTGTGGTTATCCACTGCCATGTTTTGTGCACTGATGTCGTGACCCATGGAGGTGACTGGGGACTTTTCAAACAAGTGTACTGTTCTAACGCTGTGACTAACGTGTTGTCATGGTTTGAAGTGTCGAAGACCTACCGCATTGATTGGGATCAAGCTAAGTACAGTATCACTGTCATCACGATATAGAAAGACAGGAATTTGTACTCACGCAGCTATTTGGGGGTGAGTGAAGCGGATCGTGCTCAGTGGCTACATTAAGGTCTCGACGGTGAAAAACAACGAGGCTTTACTTACGCAGAGGGAAATCACCAAAGTTAAGAAGTTCCTGCGTCGGCTAGGATATCCTTCGGCACAAGACGCATGCAACTAAGTCAATATAGTTGGAAATGTCAACTGCCCAGGTAAGGGAAGCGATATCATTAGTGTCCGTAACATCTATGGACCTGAGCTCGGGGAGATCAAGGGTAAGCTTACCCAGTCCAAGGACCAGTCTGGCAAAAGCTGTTGGAACCGTCGTCGATGACCGTCCGTGCAACCCGACAGACGTACATCGACTTAGTGTTCATTCATGGAGATTCATTTCTGATCTCAGAGACTATGACTTTGAAACTGTTACAATGTACTACCGTAAGACCAAGCGTCACGAGACTGTTATTCGCGAGGGGCTGGAGACTCAATTGCGGACTCTCACCTCATTTGGACTCAGGGTTTAATCCATTCACAGTGACGGCGAAGGAGGTATTGCGGCTTCGGTATGTCGTTTCATTGCATCCGGAATTACTTCCAACCATGAAAAACAACAGCCTGTTGTGGAGCGACAGGTCAGCGTTGTTAAGAAACGCGCAAGAGGAATAATATCAATATTATCCTTCAAACTTCCTCGATATTGGATATTCTAGCTGTTCACGTACGTTGTATTCGTGATCAACGCCATTCCGCGTGCAACTGCACTAGCCTACGCTGCCCCAAAGGAGTTGCTAATTGGCAGGAAGCTCGACCTCAAGCGGGATATTCGATTTGAATTCGGATATTATCTTTAGTCTCGTGTGCCCACCGTGGTGAAGGGTATAGCTTTGGTACCTGACGGTAATACCAGAGGTTCTATCTGGGTTTACGTCCTCGACACTGGCAAAAGCTGGTCATGAGGGACTAGTTCGTTAGGCTGCCGATGACAGTAGAGACAACCGGTAGATCAATAGTCTTGAGGCCATTCAGTCTCGAACATTTCAGAGATATCGAAGTAGGCGACGAGGAGCCTCACGTAAATGGACAGAATGACCAGAGTTTCAAACGAGTGCTTGTTGGTTTTTAGCGGAAGTAATCCGGATTCCAATCACCCAACACCCAGAGCCTTTGACAATGAATATGATGAGACTGCAAGCGAGGCGAGTACAGTATTGCTAGACGCGGTCAACTACGAAGACGAAGCGTTCGACTTTGATGCGGACGAGGACGCAATTATGTGGAATGTGCAAGCCCCGTCGGCGGAGGACCTGGACCCAGTGCAGAAGCCTCTATCACCAGAGGAAATACATACACCTGATGCATCAACTGCAGGAGTGTTCACTCATCCTTCTCATAGATTCAATTGCGTAATGTTCGATTCAGTTGGAAGCATCGTTTCGCCTTAAGACCGACAGCACGCAAAGCGCGCCAAACTCTAGGGCAACAAGCTCTACTGACCAGGTTATTCAAGCAGAGTTGTCCCAGATGATTGCCAAGGAAGCATGGAAGCCTGTTGATGTCAACCGCCTTCTCAAGAAGGAAGATCTCACCAGGATAATTCATTCCTCATTGTTTCTCAAGAAAAGCTCTCAATGGATGGCGAGCGGGAAAAGATCAAGGCCAGATTCGTGGCCGGAGGCAACTATCTAGAAAGAGAGTTCTACTGAGACATCAATTCACCTCCTGCGCGTCCTTACTAATTGCTGATGATAGCTCTGTTCTTGCCGTGTGAATCGGAGAGCTGTAGCCACCATGGATATCGGGGGGGTGGGGTATTTAAATCCAGACATGAAAGGTCCAGCAGTGCATATGCGTACCAATAAGAAAATTCCAGAATTGCTTTGCCGACTCGATGAATCTTATCGTCCATTCATACAACCCAACGGTACAATTATCGTAAACCCCTTGAAGGCACTTTATGGATGTGCCCAGAGAGTTCCTTGCTTTGATATAGTCTTTTTTGAAGAGTTTTCTTGAATCACTTTGATTTGAAGCCAACGCAAAAATGACTGCGTGTTCAATCTGAATCTAAACGGGTACCAGTGCACTGCTTGTTTTCATGCCGATGATATTATGTGTTGTGTTGGCTTGTTCTAATACCTTCGTGTTGGACTGCGCGATAACGGACATTAATAACTCGTATAAGTGGGCAACAGTTCGTCGTTGCTACTCATTCCCTTGCTTATATTGGGATGCCGCTTGATTTTTTTCAATCGGGAGTTGCAATATGGTGTCGATAGACCAGTATGTATCGGACTTTTCCTGAAAGAATACGAGGTCTGGAGTGGTACGGCATCTTCACCAGCTACAGACCGTTTATTCAGCATCAATCCCTATTCCTCATCGTTGGATCAAACAAGGGAAGATCAGCTGCGTTCGAGAATTGCAAAGGTTTTCTTACGTACAGTGCGGGTGCGACCTGATTTCTTACCGGTAGTGGGATGGCTAGCAACCAGTGTCACCGCATCTACTCAAAACTAGACTGGGATAAGCTGTGAAGTATGCTTCAGTACATCAATGCGACTAAGGAATTCAAGCTTCGAATGAAAGTGCATGAAGAGCTGAAAGTTATTCTCTTCTCAGACGCTTCAATAGCTGCTGATGGCAAGTGCCATAGCGATATCGTCACTACCCCGGACGAGGGAGGAGTTGACGCGGAGTCAACTAACCAAACGGAACTGGTCACGACGTCCTCTGCGGAGAGTGAGCTTGTGATTATGGCCGGTGCAGTCATGGTTGCGATCTGTACGAAGAATTTTTTGAAGTACCAGGGATATCAAGTGTGACCGGCGTTGATCTACCAAGAGGCAACCAGTCAGCCGTTACCCTTGCAAGAAAAAGGAAGTCTATCTCACCACGGAATCGACATGCCAACACCACGTGTTTTTTTGCGCGCGACAGAATTATCTCCGGAGAATTTATACTTCGTCAGAACATATTTGCATTTTCTGAGAACATCTCATAATAACTAGTTTATCGAGAATTTTGAGGTAAACGTTGGTCTAAGCTAAGTTATAATTTTTATTTTAAAAAACGAAGTATAGGTTTGATACTTGAAGCTAAGTCATAATTTTTATTTTAAAAAACGAGGTATAAGTTTTATACTTGAATGTTCTCGGAGGTTGCAGCTATTTTATTAACGAGTTTCCTGATCGTCAGAACGACGACTGCTAACCGAGGAGATGTTAGGAAAATCTTGGACATAATGTGAATAGAAGGTCTATCCACAGGCGATAATTAGTCTTTTTTTGTTCGAAGAGCCTTAGTTTTGGTTTTATGTTATGAAATGCTATTATTCAGTCATTTTAGTATATCTGAAGTATTTATGGTACTTAGTAGTCTATGCACTAGTGCTTGGGGCGTCGGTGCGTCGACAGTTTCACATCCCTCGTCGGCCGGCGGTGGTACACCTGAGTTAAGAACTACAACTAGTCCCATTTTTACTTTTAATACTCCTTACAGACCTAGATAGCTATCTATGCACTAATTTAGTTTAGATGCTATTTTCATGGCTTAGTTTCAACGTGATATACATGCTCTGAAGCACTCCTAAAGTTCAGCATATCACGGCAGTGAGAACAAGATCAAACAAATAGATTGCTTAATTCATTGAACATTTAAAATGACTATAATTTAAAAGTAGGCATGACGCACTCAAGCACTTAAACATATCATGCGAAATGATAAAACATTTCCTTTGACTACGGTTACTGTAAAATCAACAACAACAATTACCTGATGGCTCACCAGCTAGATTTGCGCTCAGTATGTCTGAAAACATCAAATACGCACTTTATAACATTAATTACAAATTGTTCATTAATTGTTAACGTAGTACCTGTCCAAAATCGAAGAATCAAGTTTGCAATACACGAAAATCAATCAGACTAACGAATGCTAGAAGCCCCATGAACATCTACTGTAATGTCAAGCATCGAGGAAGCAATGCCAGAAGCATCAGTGGATGTCTATTCACGCCAAGAAGACGTATTCAAAATCTGCAGAAATTATTGACATTGTGACTTTTAGCTTCGTATCACTAGAGATGTGGTATTGAACCATTAACGCCGCCATTCAAATACCCTAGAAGCATTTTGGGTCAGTTAAGAGTCAGAAATAGACTAAAGTAGGAAATTTTAAGTATTTCTGTCCATATTTTGAGGTTCTACCTGTTAGACAGTTGTAAATTCTCCTCGGCTTTCAATCGTCGTTCTGAACACCAGGAAACTCGTTAAACTAGCTGTAATTACCGAGATCACCCAAGTACCAAACGGTTACCTCAAAATTCCCAATAAATTAATTCTTATGAGATGTTCTCAGAAAATGCATGTATGTGCTGAAGAGGAATAAATTCAACTTCAAGCGCAACAAGTATCTTTATGTGAAATGCCATTAGAATGTTCCATGGGAAATAGCTCAATATCGGATGATAATAAAACTGGCACGCGTTGCTCCACCAACGTAACTAAGGCTCCAGAAACTGGAGTCTTAGCACCGTCTTTCGCACGTTTCCGATAGCCTACAGCACACCGTACATGTAGATTTCCAACACACCCCAACAAGCTAATCACATTTCACACGGCGCTAACATAGCACTCCTTCCGAACTAAATCAGTATACTAACTAAATCTAGCTACATAAACTCTTGGATCGCTTTGACTTCGACGCATCGGTTCAGTAGCTTATCGCAAAGCTTCTTGAAACGACCACCTTTTGTAACGGCTTGGTCAGCACGTCGGCCAACATCTCGTCAGTAGACAAGTACTCAACAGCGACTTCCCCGGAGTTAATCCTGTCGTGCGCAATGAAATAAATGATGTTGACATGTCGAGTCCGTGGTGAGGTAGACCTCGCAAGGGTGATGGCCGACTGGTTGTTGTCTTGGTAGATCAACGCCGGTCACACTTGATATCCCTGGTACTCCCGGAAATTCTTCTTATGTATCGCAACCATGACTGCACCGGCCATAATCACAAGCTCGCTCTCTGCTAAGGATTTAGTGACCAGCTACTGCTTAGTTGACTCCGCGTCAACCGCTCCCTCGCCCAGGGTAGTGACGATACCGCTATGGCTCTTGCCATCAGCAGCTATTGAATCGTCTGCGAAGAGAATGACTTTCAGCTCATCATGCACCTGCAATCGAAGCTTGAATTCCTTAGTCTTGTTGACATACTGTAGCATTCTCCTCAGCTTATCCCAGTCTTGCTCAGTAGGTGCAGTGACTCTGGTTGCCAGCGATCCTACCACCGGTAAGAGATCGGGCCGCGCCCGCTTCGCACTGAACAACACCTTCGCAACTCTCGAACGCAGTTGATCTTTCCTCGTCAGATCCCACAAAGGTGAATCTGCATCAATGCTGAATAGACGATCTGTAGCTGGTGAAGATGCCGTACCACTAACCTCGTATTCCTTTAGGAAGTTCGATACATACTGGTCCATCGACACCGTTTCCTCTCCAGGCTCAGAAAAATCAAAAGCCATCCCAAGATAAGGCAATGGCTTCCCACGACGAACCGTTGTTTCCTTTTACAAGTTATTGATGTCCAGTATCACGCAGTCCACGTAGTTGTTAGAACAACAAGTCAATAATACATCGTCGACATGAACACATGCCGTGCACTGGTACCCGTCTCGATTCAGATTGAACACGCAGTCATTTTTGCGTGGGCTTCAAATCAAAGTGATTCAAGGGAAATCTTGAAGTGCCTGTACCAAAGCAAGGAACTCTCTGGACACATTCATGAAGTGCTTTCAAGAGCATCACGACAATTGTACCGTTGATTTGTACGAATGGACGGTAAGATTCATCGAGTTGGCAAAGCAATTCTGGAAGTTGCTTGTTGATACGCCATTTTAACCTCGTGTAAAGAATGATGGTTCCACTGTTTCTATTAATTAAGGTGTCGACATAATCGTAGCCGACTTCCGTTACCGAGTAGGGGCATGGAAATCGAGGAGGCCTGTCGCCCGATCATCAAGTAAGTAGTGGAACTTTCCCGAAAACCACAAAGTTATTTATTACTAATGTGTACTGCTGGACCTTCCATGTCTGCATTTAAATACGCACCCGCAATATCCATAATGGCTACAGCTCTCCGCTACCACGCAGCAATAACAGCTATCATCAGCACTGAATCAGTACGCTCTGTAGGTGAAGAGATGTACACGTAGAACTCTCTATCTTGTTTGTTGCCACCGGCCACGAATCTGGCCTTGATCTTCTCCCGCTCGGCGTCCATGGTGA
Source organism: Synura sp. LO234KE (assembly GCA_015143735.1). NCBI lineage: Eukaryota > Synurophyceae > Synurales > Mallomonadaceae > Synura > Synura sp. LO234KE. Next base: position 5,887 of record VKHC01000220.1, on the reverse strand, counting down.
GCTTTTCCTTCAGGAACAGTGAGGAATGAATGATTCTGGTGACTACTTCCTCCAGAAGATAGTTGACATCAACAGGCTTCCATACTCCATTGGCAAGCATCTGGGACAACTCTGCTTGAATTGCCTGGGCAGTAGCTTCGTGGCCTAGAGTTTGGCGCGCTTTGCGTGCTGTTAGTCGGTAGGAAAAACGATGCTTCCAACTGGATCAAACATTACGCAATCTGTAAGGATGAGTGGACACCCCTGCAGTTGATGCATCGGTTGTGTGTATGTCGTCTTGTGGTGGAGGCTCCTGCACTGGGTCCGGGTCCTCCGCGGGCGAGGCTTGCACATCCTCCATAATGGTGTCCCCGCCTGCATTGAAGTTGAACGCTTCGTCTTCGTAGTTGACCGCGCGTCAAATGATACCGTACTCGCCTCACTCGCAGTATCAGCATAGTCCTCGTCGAAAGGCTCTGGCTGTTGGTTGATTGGAGTCTGGATGACTTCCTCCTCTAAGCCATCAAAAACTTGGTCTGGATTCTGGTCATCCAGTCCATTTTTGTCAGGTTCCTCGTCGCATACTTCGATGTCTCTGTAACGTAATGTTAGAGACTGAATCGCCTCAAGACTATTGATCTTCCGGATGACTTCCTCTGTCATCGGCAGGCAAACGAACTTGTCCCTCATGGCCACCTTGCCAGTATCAAGAAGGTAAACCCAGATAGAACCTCTGGTATTACTGTGACAGGCGCCAAAGCTACCGCCTTGGGATCTGGGTGACAAAGAGTTCTTCACCACGTTGGGCACACGAGCCTGCACATAATCTCCGAACTCAAAGCGAATATGCCTCTTGAAGTACAGCTTCCTGCCAATCAAAAACTCCCTAGGCGCAGCGTAGGCTAGTGCAGTTGCATGCGGCATGGCGTTGATCATGAATACAACGTACGTGAGCAGCCAAAATATCAAGTTCCGAGGGAGCTAAAATGGTCATACCGATACTATCCCCCTCGCGCGTTCCTTAACAACTCTGATCTGTCGCTCCACAACAAGCTGATGTTGTTCGGGTCCACTAGAATTGAAAGATCATATTCCAGATGCCATGAAATGTTCTACCAAAGCTGCAACGCCTCCTTCGCCGCCGCTGTGAATAGATTCAACCCTTAATCCAAATGAGGTGAGAGTTCGCAGTTGAGTCTCCAGCCCCTCGCGAATCACAGTCTCGTGACGCTTGGTCTTAAGATTGTACACTTGTATCAATGTCAAAAGCATAGTCACTGAGATCAGAAATGGATCACCGTGAATGAACATGATGTCGACGTACATCTGTAGGGTAGCTCTCTGACGGTTACTGACGACGGCTCCAACAGTGTTTCAGATTGGTCCTTGGACTGGGCAAGCTTACCCTTGATCTCTCCGAGCTCAGGTCCATAGATGTTACGAGCAAGAATGATATCTCGTGATGTAACTGGGCCGTTGACAATTTCACCCTTGTTGACCAGGTTACATGCGTCTTGTACCGACGGGTATCCTAGCCTACGCAGGAACTCCTTGGCCTCCTTAGCTTTGGTAATTTCCCGCTGCGAATATGAAGTCTCGTTGTTTCATCGTCGAGACCATGCTGTAGTCACCGGCTCCATCAGCACGATCTGCGTCATTCACCCCCAAACAGCTATACAAACCGTTGCGAGGCGTGAATACAAAGTCGTGTCCCGCTGTCGTAACGACAGTGACACTATTCTCTGCTTGATCCCAAACAATGCGGAATTTCTTCGCCACTTCAAGCCATGACAACACGTTTATCATCGCGATGGAACAGTACAGCACGTCCTCAAAAGGTCCCCAGTCACCGACATGGGTAACGCGAATCTCCTCTCCGCGTACAACGCCCTCAATGAACAGACTGCCGTCCCCCTTCTCGTTAATGTGCCTAAGATTCGTCAACAACTCCTTGTTGCAGAATACATGAACATTAGCTTCCGTGTCGAGTAGAACAGATGATCAATTGGCAACTCCGTGACCTGTCACCAGTACTATTTTGCCCTCCAAAATGAGCTTCTTAATCTTGTCTCCATACGGGCAATCCTTAGACCAATTGCCAGCTTCACTGCATGTATTACACTTATGAATTGCCTTGTCTTCGGACTTCTTCTCGTCTCCGCCTGATTTTTTGCGATAACTACTCGCCTTCTTGGAATCCTTCTTGGTTGCCTTTGTGACGAATGCATTAGCTACCAGCTCGCTATTCCAGGCAGCTGTGGTTGATACATCAATACGGATGTGACTGGATGCCAGTCGATAAGCTGCTGTCACATTAGCTGGAGGTTCCTCCCTCCCTTATCGGATCCCCTTTATTAGGTCGCGTTTCCACTCGTTATATATAACCATTGCGCGATTCAATAAAATGAGATACTCGAGCTCCTTCCGCTGGAATATTCGGATGTTCAATGGCCGCCAGCGCTTCCACTGCCAATTCAAAACGCTTCTTGTAATCCCCAAGAGACTCGTATTGACCGTTGTGAACTGGGTTGTACGCGTTTAAAGCATTGCTATGGTCCAAGAACTCAATCCCAGTTTGCGATAACAGATGTGTCTCACGGATGAGATTTCAAAGAACGATAGATCCATGCCCATTTCTACGACATCCCACCGTGCGTGTTGTTTCAACTTCTCGATTGACGATCGAGAAAGCTGACCCCAGATCACACCCCACATCGATGTATCTGTCTCCTCCCGCCTGAGAATGAGGTCCGATCTGTGCTTTAACTGGTGCTCGAGGACATTCCATAACGACAAGATGTTGCGGTTGTACTTATCATATGGTTGATCTGGTGGCTCCACCTCCGGAACAAACCATTGCTCCCCAGTCTCGATGAAAGTTCCACAATCACTGTACTTGGTGATGAGATAAGTACCGAGCTTCTCCTTGAACTCTCGTTCAAATTGTTGGGTTTACCCTCACGGCAATATAACATTGGAATTACTTCCACAAGTCCAACTTCGTTGGCCTGTGTTTGTGCTTTCTTGTCGCCCTGCCGGTCTTTCCTCCCAGGTGTTGCCTCACGCTGCGCCTTCGGAAAGTAGTTCCTCCATGCCTTCGGCGCCATTTGATAATAGTTTATTTATGTTAGACAGTTGTAACATCTCCTCGGCTTTCAATCGTCGTTCTGAACACCAGGAAACTCGTTAAACTAGCTGTAATTACCGAGATCACCCAAGTACCAAACGTTTACCTCAAAATTCCCAATAAATTAATTCTTATGAGATGTTCTCAGAAAATGCATATATGTGCTGAAAAAGAATAAATTCAACTTCAAGCGCGACACGAATCTTCATGTGAAATGCCATTAGAATGTTCCATAGAAAATAGCTCAATATCGGATGATAATAAAACTGACACGCGTTGCTCCACCAACGTAACTAAGGTTTCAGAGGAAGTCAGGTGATATGTGAACATGGTAGCACCTGATAGAAACAAGAAATCAACTACATCGGAGTAAGTGAGTATTATCAAAAATTTACTAAATAATATAGGCCATGGATTCAACCGATGATGGAATTTGAGTACCAACAATCCTAAGCAGAAGGCGGTAACAGGAATGTCCAGAAGATATAATATTCCACCTGCATCAAGAAAATCAGAGCAGAAGTCAACAAATCATGAGGAAACAAGAATTTTTGGGGACTAGACTTCACAAATACTGCCAGCTTTTACGTCATAAAAATTCATATTATACTCTCTTATACGGATACAAAATATTTGTAGCAGTAGAAGGAAGTGGTGAGAATGAACACCCACCACATGGCCTACTACTATCTTGTAACATTTAAATACGGATTTCTTACCTGAATGGCACACTGTCCAGTTCCTGGTACCGCGCTAGTATAGAGCTTAGGGTGCGATGGTTCTTTTCACCATATCCTCTTACGGACACAGTAATGCTAGTACTCTATCCACCGTTCACTTTTTACGGATTGCGCGTGTTAGAACAACTATTTATAAGGAAATTTGTAACCAATCCAAAGAGTAATTCTTTCAAAAAACTCTATAGAATTCACTCTCTTGAGCCACTTATTAGAACAATTCTTTCGAAAATTCTATCGAATGATTCTACTGAAAAACTCTGTACAACTTTTCTATAGAGTTTTCTCTATAATGCCATTCTTTTTATTAGCGAAAAACTCTGTTTCAGAACCCAAAAATATAGAATTCTATTCATGTCACACTACCACACCATTTACGACTACTCCAATGTGGTACCAAAGCAACAAGCACTAGCTAGCAATTTCACTTCAGCCTTTAACACTGAAGAAATAGCACATTCCTCCTGCAATTATGATCGCGCCCGCCCTCGACAGCTAGAGAGGAGCACACCGCTCCGCTATTCTCCCCCCTCATGCCCCCTCCTGCTCCTTAATACATAGTCGCGGGACTTGCAACTAGGTACATAGAGGATATTATTTGCTAGTTCTATTAGTTTCCGCGTGTATTTGATACGACTCCTAGTAATTCTTCTCTCTCCGAGGGGGCGAGTAAATTATTCTGGTTTTTATCGTAAATTGATCTGGTTTTTATCGTAAATTGATCTGGTTTTTATCATCGTACGCTACAAACTATTAGATTTTCGGAAAAAATCGGGAAACTGGTGTTCTCCGCCGTCATCCTGAGAAGTGAGTGGAGGACTCTGGCTGCTCTGGGGGTTCTTACAAGCTGATATTCTGAAAGCTAATTAAATATTTGTTTCGCAGAAGTTACCCTTGTTTCAGTATAGGAGTCGTGCGTACTACCAGCCATGCTGGCATTGCAGTGATCTTTGCTCACACGTGGTTGCGTCTTGTTGTTATACGAGAAAGTATAACCCGACCCTATCACTGCGCCGACGGTTAACTCCATGCATTCTTCTTATTGGTTGGTGGTGAGGAGCTTGCTCGCGGCTCCTGCTCTTTTTTTCTCTACTCTGCTGATAAGTTGGAGGTTTGGCTCCTCGTCATGTGCCCCTTCACCTCGTACGGAACCACGGCGTGGCGTTATAAAAATCTTCAAAGTGCTCCGGGTACGAGTATAATAATAGGGGGCTTTCAACTCACGTTACCTACCATTTGGTATGTAGTGCTTAGATTTTTTGGTTGGAGGTGCGGGTTCTTGGCGTGACTTTCTGCCTTTTCTGCTCGATCGAATTAAATAGAAGATTTCGGTTTAAAAAGGCACGTTATTTGAATAAGTTGAATACTAGGTCGAGTCGCCGAGCCGGAACTCCTCAGCAGCGACATCTCGGGACCCGAAGTGTAGGCTGTCTGTGTGTTCGGTGATGAAGCGAACGAATCTCTCAGCGTAGAAGGTGGGGTCCACCGCGCTGATTTGCTTTCTGAAACAAGGCAACGGGGTAAAAGGTGAAATGAGGAATGTGATACTCGGGTACAGGTGAATTCCTTCCAGTAGGACTGCGGCTACACTCCCTCCGCCCCTCACACGGCACAGCATGCTAACGACCTGTCCTCCGTCAGACCCTTGACAAAGTTCTCGCCCCGCTTCCTCATCGTGTACCGCTGTTCCAAGGACAAGGACAACGACAGAGACAAAGTCAAAACACAAATCGCCCAACCTGGCGAGTCGTTCGTATAAAACCAATATCCAATATAGAGTCCCTGTATAATTTACCTGAAGGATGTCGATCATCCCGAAGAAATAAATGTTTTGTGGCTCCAATGAGCACTGGATGCCGTTATGGTAAGACCTAAAGATGGACGTGTTCGACGCGTACGAACTCGCTCGATTCCCCTCCTCTACAAATGCAACGCGACGGACGTGAACGGCATCATGGGACAGAAGGGAGGCAAGGGTGGGCGGACAGAGGCAAGGGTGGGCGGACAGAGGCAAGGGTGGGCGGACAGAGGCAAGGGTGGGCGG
>VKHC01000219.1:0-15248 GCA_015143735.1 Synura sp. LO234KE | reverse complement strand
CAGTTCCCTTTACTCGATCGTTATTCATACAGTATTTTTCATTTCCGTGTCTTTTCAAGATATTTTATGTTGAATCTCATCTTTGTTCAGTCTTTTTAATTAAGATTACTTTTGTGATTACCGAGTCTTTCTACGTAAGTTTAAGAGCTAAAGATGCAGTCTAGTACCAACAACAACGATTTTCTCTGTTAAGTCCATCTATAGTCCATCTATAGTCCATCTATAGTCGACCAGCTATAGTCGGTACAGATTTTATCCACTGATGTGGAGTACTAAACGCCGCAGTTCTACACCAGTTGAATGCATGCTTCAGCGTGTTTGCTCAAGTGCACGGAGGGGCAACGTAGACTGTAGAGTACTCACAGTATTATTACGGTAGCAGAGCATGGTGGTGCACTAAAAAGAATACCCAATTTAGCATAAGCACTAGGAGGAACTGGTGAACCACCACACCGGCGGGCAATGCTGGATAGAGCCAACTATCAAAATATCAAAGATTCCAACACGACAGCCAAAGTTCTTTTAGCTTATGCGACCTGAACAGAGTTTTACATTAAGAAGGTGCTGAGGAGTAGACTAATCAGTTTAGCATGGAGCGGTGTTCTAGCTATTAAGGGGCAGTTATTTGTTGAGTAATTTTATACCAAGAACTGATTAATCCTTGAGTACACCAGTTGCTAGCTGATTCATTTGTACTTTGGGGTTATTAATTGTCTGAAAGAAATTAGTTATTGCTATGCATAAACCATTCAAGGTTAATTGCTATGTACGAAAAACTGTACACGCTACTCCTGGTGGTTATTTCTTTCTATTTATATTATATTATGACTTGAAGTTTCGCTGCTTACTTCACTTCCTTTCAATTAATATTAAATCTATTTAACTAAGATCATGAACTATTTTGTCTAAGCTATCTTCCTAGAATTCCTTGACATGGTAGCGTAGTAATTCCCTGTCCCTACAACTAATGTGATCTAGATAGCACAGCTCAAAGGGGTGCTTGGTTTGCCTTGCATACTACGTCATTCTGCGTAGTCAAACTAAGTTTCTGTAAAAATATGGCAGCGTATGTAGAACAACAGACTAAGGAAAATTAGAATCTACGCTGGGAATCAAAGTAGTATTGGTAAGAAGAATGGTCCCCAGCCGATTGGAAAGACGAGCTTGATTAACTCTATGACACCGAGAAGATTGATATCGACACCTTCTCTGGGCGCTCGAGGATCACGAAGAGCGCGCATTAAGGATGAGTTCATGTAAGATAATTCTCAGCAAAGATGTTGGAACCGAGACGCTAAATGTAAAATTAGTAGAAAAAGATAGGGAAACTATTTTACAGCACCCGAAGGAGGTATATCACGCCCAGAATACTAAATTAATGACACCAGATAGAATGAGAATGTGTCCATTACTCAAGGAACTCCTGGAGAAGACGCATTAGAGGTGGAAAAGTTGTAAGGTTGAAAATCAAGAATAAGACGAGGATGAAGATGGATTTTTATGAAACTTACCTACAGGGCTAAGTACACATATTTGAGAGCAAGGTTGATATTGGAGAAGAAATTCGAGCAGAAATCGACTAAATCAACAGGAAAACGGAAATACGAGAGGAAATCGGTGAGGGAGATGCCTAGGACTTCGTTGGAAAACCTAAGAGTTAGAGAGCAAGGGCGCCAATACAAGAATGGGAAATTTCATGAGTAACTCCTTACCCAATCAAGAGATGCAGAAGATGGGTAAGAGCAGCGTTAGATTAGGAAGTCCGGTGGGGAACGGCTTCAGTAGAATAGGACAATACTGCGAAAGGCAACGGAGTATTGGCCGCATGTGTATGATGACCTAACAACCGATGCGAGCCGTCAGGAAGGGAGACTATATGAACGCTTTACCTAGTACAGAAGTTCTGCTCCAGCTTAGTGCTTGGGGACCAGGAGCTTTGGGTACAAATGTGGTTTGTCGTAGAAATGATACCTACTCATTTGACTACGTCAATTTGGGTACTACGCAAAATTGGTCATTGCATGTTTGATAAGTAGTTTATGCTGCGATGGGTACCTGGAACTTTGATGGAGGCAGAGCATTCAGTTCCTGAACTGCTTTACCCGAATATTTTAAAATGATTAACTAACCGATATATTATAGCAGTTGACGAAGTACAAAAGAGTTTTCCATTCACTTCTATCTAATGTGTATTCCAGAAATAGTACCGCATCTTCCAGATATTGTTTATGCCTACTGCCAGGACGCTCTCAAAAAGGCGTACTTAAACAAGGTTATTTCAGCAAAGTAATTTGCCACACCGTTTATCGTTCAATATGGGGTTACGAAAATGTAGATTTCAAGTATTACAGATGAATACAACAACTTCCATCTCCCTAATGTTGTTCTCGATGAACTTCATCGCAGCGTAGTATCAACAGTGAAGTCAGACAAATTTAAGTATGGGTTGGCAATCAACCTAAACGACAAGGGCAAAGAAAACGCTTTCAGAAGTGATTGTTTATCTATAGTTTTCAGTGTGCACATTACGTATCCAGTAATCAGATTTACATGAATGAGATGGGAATTGAAGACGCCCCTTACCTCGATAGCGATGATGCAAGTGTCGACGACCTTAATACTTTACTAAGATGCAGCTAAGATTAGTCTAGAAATCGTGTTTGCTAAGCAAGACCATTGCTTGGAACTTACGGTTTCTAAGAGAAGCAAATCACGGAATATTCAAACAAAACAAAAGTTTGGAGAGTAACAAACTATTGAGAAGAAGTGTTGGTTTAGCTACCGAAATATTAGGTCAAAAACTGTCGGCGGTCAAACAATGGTTGGCTTTCGGATTCATAATTCAAAAACAAGGCGGAAATAAAAAAAATGCTTTTGCGGAACTACAATTAGTATAAGTAGATTTGGTTAATTGAATGTGGTATTGCTAATACTATGTGGGAGGTTCATTTTTTTTAATTTTTGTGTTGCATCAGCTTCGATCCTTAATGCTAATCATTGAATTCATTTCAATTTATCTATATTGATTATATTAAAATCTCTTACTTTTTCAATATGAATTAATTAGTTAGTTTCTAGCAATTACGAACATTTAATCTAACAAAACGAGTTTGAAAAATACTAACAAGCTAATAGTTTTGCCAATTTTATTTGCTTAAATGATATCAATGACAGGAGAAGCAACAAAGTCGTAAAACTTATCTTATTGTATATTACAGAAAAATACAGTATAGGGATACCATTAGTGTATATTGAACTATTTGAACATTTCATGCATCGCCTAGGTCAGATGACATAATACTTGTGTTTCCATCTCTGAGATGACTACTTGCAATGAAATTCGCTTCCATGAAGCTATATTCCATAAATTACGAGTTTTCAAATATCCCCTCTTCTCATTACATTACCAATAAAGCACTCTATTTGATCATAAATGTTGTCACGCCACCCACTCTATTTTTGGGAAAATAAATCAATACAACAACCTCTCATTACAAGAGGACTTGCAGTACTTTTATAGCTTTTCCTCACAATTGTCTATAGATTGATGCGCACTGATTGCAATTTCTTCTGTTATTTCTAATTTGGTGCATTTCTAACACAACGCAATATATGTCAATGTCTTTATTATCGTTGCCATTTTTTTGAAAAAACATGTAAACAAGTAATTTTCCCTTGAATCGTTTTTATTTGACACTCACTCATGCTTTTATCCCCACGAATTTCGCCACCTTTCAAGGATATCACAACATCGCCATTTCTATTTACATCCAATGCAATAATACACACAAGAACATGGTCGTACTTTGTTTTGTTACCTAAGTGTCTTATTTAAGTCGATATAGTTGTGTTTTTTTCTAGCATATGGCTTCCCAGAAAGCATAGATTTGGAATCGCTGTTGAACTTGATTGCTCCAATAAGGAAGTTATTACATTCGCTCATATCAACAGCACCATTCCATTGTCTTAATCAACATTCAATCAATCATCATATCAAGAAACTTGCTAGGTTCTTAAACGCGTATTTTATTCCATTCATCATTCAGTATCAATTGGTTGTTTGAACTGAGTACTCAATATTTTAAACGGAATTGATGCTTTTTGTATTTGTTGAGAGCTAAATATGTTACTGTTTTGTTGCACTTATTAATGTTCCTCATCTTCGTTTTCATAGCTTCCTCATTTTGATGTATTTGAGATACTACATTCAAATACTTAGAAATATTCAATAAATGAAGCTTGTTGAGCATTTCGAAACAAAGAATATTATATCACTTAGCAGTAGTTTCATATAAATGGCAGTTGTTACTACCAATTCCCATCTCGAAGTACAGCACTATAATAAACTACTTAACTTTCCAATGATAAGTAGCGATTGAAATAGTTTATGCGGATTCATATGTTTACATGAAGAATAACTTTCTCTTAACTGGACAGAAACCAAAAATTGATTCAAATCCCATACAAGCATGTAAACTCCTTCACTTTTCGTCAAAATCAACGACATCTTATTCTAGCCACTCTGCCCTCGTAACATCGAAGTAAACATTCTGTACACTTTCAATTAGTCGACTTATACATAATCCTCTCTGAAGTCAACAATTCTATTGTTTCTCCGCTCTTGTACGTCAAAATTATCTTCTTTCTTGCTTGTTTTTTTTTGCAATGCGATTTGAAATGAATGAAAAGTCAGACGGGGCAAGACATCACCATTTTTAGACTAAGTAAAAACCCATCTCCTAGGGGAAAAGGGCACATGCCCGAAGGCAAGGGAAGTTCCTCCCCCGGGGTGGGTTAGTATGCCACGTCATACCAATGCCATTGCGATAAGCCCGGGAATGGTTGCATTATTACGCACTCGCCGCTAGAGTTTGTCCATTGAGATATGGTGATGGCGACAAAAGACAGTGTCTGGGTAATGAAGATTGCTAATTGTTGCGGTCCAGATCGCGGAGCCTAGCTTGGCTCGAGGCGCTTTCAGCAGAATTTCGTACCAATTGGAGTAAGAATCTGCAGGCGTCCTCTGTGTCGGCAAATGGGGTCGGCAAAAGTGATTGTGCTTGGGAACGCACGTTTATTGAAGGAAACGCTGCCGCTAGTGAAGCCAAAGGGCTGCGAAACGATATGGGGGGATCATTCTCCGCAGGAGTCAACGTTGCAGGAGCTCCAGTGGCGAGACTCTGGGAGGGATATTATGGACGATCTCCAAGGAGTATTCTGAACGATGTGGGCGTGGAAAAATCCGAGACAATGTCTTGGTGCGTTAATTTCCTCGTCTGGATTTAATCGTGATGCAATTAGTGCATAAGCGGAAGTCCACATTGAAGATTGCTCTCGAAAGTTAGGAGCGTGGGGAGAAATGTCCAAAGGGCTTTGACTTACAAGCGGTCGCAGTTGTTTGCAACGTCTGTTAGGATTTGAAGACTCGTTATAGGTAAAGTTGATAGTCTTGGTCATTTCGCTGCTTCCAGCGTCCGTTTTGGAGCTTGTGACGGCTGGGTTGCATTTTCTGACGAACAAGAGTTGTGCCTAGGAGGTAACCCTGTGGATATATTCCCGGCAGCTTGCTCGCCATTATATCTAACATAAGGGGTGTTGTTGTTATGCTCCCCAAACTCGGAAAATTGGTTGGCGTGAAGTTTTCCAAAGTACGTGATATTTGAGCCAAAAATGAAGACTTTGTCCCTTTCTGTTTTAGTTGGCCCGAGGAAGTAGTCCAAGCCCTTGTGGAAACGTGATCTCGAGCTGCAGGTGAATTACCGAAAGGTTTGACATTTGTTTTCTGTGTTGGTTTCGAGTTGCACTTTCTAAAACTTTTGGATGTGTCGATTTCCGCAACTTTGGCGACGGAATTTTGCGGACTTAAGTAGAATATATCTAATCAGTTATGAGTCGAAACCTTCCAGAACTGGAGGAGAAAAACGATTGAATATGATCGGGACAACAAAGATCGGGACACAAGCCACCATACGTTTTCAAAACTTCTTCCTTTCTTGGTCCCGGGAACATGTATTCGTCGTGACCGATTGAATAGTAAATTTGAATAAGAAGTGATATGAAAGCATTTGCTCTAAATACACCAAAACTACAGGTTGCTCTTCGTTATGCATCATACCATTCTTGAATCTGGCCAGTAATTGGCATCAGGCATATCGTGTTGATTGGTAATATTATACTCTATTTCTTCTAATATACTGGCTATTGGTGAAAATTCCGGATTTTTTTCGAGATTGTTCACTATAGTTCGAACAAATCTCACTTATGATTCCATTAATTCTGCGCAAAAGTTACGCAAGGTATCCGGCGGAATACCTAGAAAGATATTATTATCATGACCCGTTGGTGCCTAAAATTATGGATTAAGTTTTTTTCTTCTATCTTCGATATTTGCTCGCCTTTGCACTGCTTCTCTCTGATATACCCTCCGCTAACGAGCACTTGACAACAATATTAGCATAGTTTCAAGGTAAATGAACTACATAATCGTATAACCTGCCTTTGTCCGAGTAAGTACAATATGTGCAACCTTGTAAGCGGGATCCTTCCTGACGCCCGGCTTGTCTGTGTTGCTAAGGATGCCCCTACGCATGAAAAAGTGAACAACGCCATACCTTGACTTAGTACATGGCTGTACTCGAGTACCTCAATATTCCTAGTGTCTCTCTATACCTTCCATTATTTTCTCTAAAATTTCTCGTTCCACCAATAGATCAAAATATGTATTTGGTTTAAAATAGAAATGGTTTGAAGGTTCAGGTATATTTTTCTAAGATGACCTTCGAAAAGTCAACGATTGCTCTACTTACGAGTGATAAATAACCAATTATTAATTCACTAACATATTGTTTGCTCAATTTATCAGTAAACTTCGCTATCGCATACACTACTGGCTTAACATCATTACCACTATTATTATTAAGTTAAACACCATAAGAATAAAAAATATTTGGATGAGGTATACCTTCCTTGATAATGCTTTAAACCATTATTTCAGTCTCTTTTGGACCATTTAAGATCTGTGTACTTCAATAACCATCTTCATCTTTCTTTCTTTTTACAGAAACTTAGTGTAGCTTGCACAGACATAGCAGACCACGCAAACTAAGCACCCCTATGAGCTACTCAGCAGACCACACTGGGTGTAAGGGCAAGGCGGACATGTGACAGACATACTTACCTAACCGAATTCCACTACCCACCACATCCTGGGAAACAAACTCCTGCGCCTGGTGACAGTCAATGATAGGTTCACTTGCTACACTATTAACTACAGTGATTGGCTTCTCAGTCGTTTCCACTGCGGGGGTCCGGCAAGCCAGTTGCTTCCGGGCATCTTGCGATCTGCCTCCTCTCCTTACGCGCACGTAGGTCCGTGGTGCAATACCGCATTCTGGTCGGCTCCGAGAGCGTCTGGGTGCATTGTCCGTCGTGTCAGCATCGTCGAAGGCGTGTCGTCAAGACGTGTGTAGGGAGGGCAACTGAGCAGGGAGATAGGTGAGGAGAGCACCATGTGCCCTGAAAGGAAGTCATTGTCGAGATTGTACGGGAATGGAAACGGTCGATTCCATAAATGCCCCACCCAGATAGTCATGTCCTGGTTGGGGGAGGTTTGGATGGCACGGCGATGGTGTTGCCAGAGTATGGTAGGAACACACCAACGAGTTCAGGCGCACAGTGGTGTTACAGGGCTATGAGAGGCGAGTGGTAGGTGTCAGCAGGGAGGTGATGGACGTGATCTGCTCTCCTGCCGAGCTCAGTAAGCGTGTTGGTGCGGTTATTCCCTCGGGTGTCGATAGATTTGTCGGTGCAGTGTGTGCCTTTACCTTCCGGAAGAGGAGGAGGTGCCCCTGGCGACCAACGGCTCGAAGTCCTTGGAGACACCAGTGGATGAGGTCGTGGTTTGAGAACGACGGGATGGGCGGGTCCTTGAGATCAATGGTATCAAGGGCACAATAGGTGCTGTCAGAGCTGATTTTGTAGCTGGTTGTGGTTAATGGTGGTTGTGAACTGATCCAGATGGCTTCGCCTATAGCGGCAAGTTCCCACGTATTGTGACTGCTCTTGGCTGCTCCGTGGTACGCAGGAACAACGATATCGTAGTGCGCCGGGTCATACTGCTCAAAATGGGTGATAGCGGTGGGCCGTTCTAGGGCGAGGAACTCCAATCCAGCCAGGGCAGGGCATTGGCCGTTAGGTTTGCTGTGGGACCCATCAGCGTAGAGGCTGATGACACTCTGGTGTCGGTGGCGAGAATTAGGTCCTGGGTGTGTCGGGCACATTTAGAGACTCGTTGTGCTTGCGCTTGGACGACGTGAGCTTCGTTGACTTATCCTTGAAGACGCCCGTTGGGGAAGTGATGCAGTTGGGAGTTGGCCAGGTCATACACTGTGTAGATTACCCGGAAAGTGACCTCGATAGACGATGTACTACTTGGAGCCTTTTGGAATGTCATCTGCCCAGGGTCGGACCGAGGGGTCAAACACGTGCGCGCGCTTCGCCCAGATTCCAGCACGAAGTTGATTGAGTTGGCACACTAACCGTAGGAGCTGATTTTGATATATATATCGTCGATGGTGGAGAGTCAGGTCGCCTAGTGCAATTCTGTATCCACCTTCTTTGTGATACAGCTATGGGGGAAAGTGTTGGAAATTTCGAGCTTCATTCGCAGAGAGGGTAGAGTTCTTTGTGATGATCGCCTCCAGAAGCCGTGCACGGGTGTCAGATATGGCGAGATGTGAGCATTCTCGATATATGTGGTCGTAGGAGTCCATGAAAACACGACATAGTAGTTTGCAATGCCCCTCCAGCCGCCACGTCTCAGAGTCCACATCCAAGTGTTTGATGCGCTTACTCTCCACACTCTAGTGTCGACGGTCCAGATCTCGTATCTGCTTACCGCGTTGCTGAATCGTCACCTCAGGGATGCACTAAAATCGTGCACCAAGCACGAGCGTGTGTTGTCATGCTAGTAAGACAGTGCGCCCCTGGGCTGAGGACTGAGGGCTCGATCCGCAAGTGCATTCTTTCGTTGGGATTCATCGGTTACCGTGTCGATGGGGCAAGAAGCAACGCTTCAGAGAGACCATTATACGGCAGCCATTCACCTAGTCGGAGTTTCGTGGCGAGCAGGAGGGATAGGCTGCGCTCGTCGTGTCGTGCGGGGGTGGGAGAGGGTAGCTAACTCCGGACGCCAGAGACTGACCCAGAAGCTCCCTGCATTAGGAAATTTCCATGAGGACTGAAAGTTGGCATTCCGAGGAAGTGGGCAGTAGGTCTTAAAGATGATGTTTATTCCCCCGAGATCGTGGGTGCGGCGCAGTAAGAAGTTTGAGGGGCGTCTTGGCGGTCCCGCAGTGCCGTTGAAGGATGGATTTGTAAGGCACATAGATATTCGCATCCATGTCTCGGTAACCTGAGACGGCCCGACGAATTACGATCTTCACCAACACATTCATAACATTAAAAACGTACTTGATCACTATATATGTACATAATGTCAGGATTTATAATCAAGAACCTACTAATGGAGTACATAAAATCGCTGGGTCAGATGTCATTAATCATATGCATCTGCCAAGCTTTTTTACATTCATTATGACTCGCATCGAAATTATAAACCAGTAAGAACCAGTAAGAACGATTCGATTTTATTCTTCGCACAAACTAAACTTCTGGAAAGGATGCGCTAGAATTCTTTTAATTTTTTTGCGCAACGCAAGTTGAGCCTCCTGTTGTCTCACTGAGCAAAAAACAACATTCTAATGACCACAAAAATTTGTTTTCTTCATTAGTTTTGAATCATATTTTGTCCCAGTGGTAACTACGCATGATTTTAACCTTTTGCGCGAAATTGGTTACGCGTGCAAGCGGCTATGCAGCGATTTCCGTAGATGTAATCTTATAGTTTCTCGTTGAACTCAATGTTTTTATTTTCGCCTCAATAGGGTTTTTCATGTTTTGACCGCATTTGTTTTACATTCGATGAAATCAAGCGCAGCAGGTAGAATAATTTAAATGTAATAAAGCAAAAGATAACATGATAATTCCTCAATTCCATTCTAATAGCTATGCTCTCTTAAGATTTACAGCGGAAAATCTCGGTTTGAAGAAGACGGAGGAGGAAAATCATTATATCTCAACGAAAACAGAACCAACTCTAGTAAACTTATTCCTGCAAGGTGTAGAATGGTCAAATCTTCTGTCATTATCAATGTTAGCTGCCTGGATGTCTCAATATGAACGTTTGCGCCAGAGGGCGATTGATCCGTTAAATCCAACAGGCTGTGAGCATTGAATACCTGACGGATCCGGGCACTTTCAGTGCCGTAGATAAGATTTTTTGCGTGAACCTAATTCTTTTACCCAGATCTCCTTGACCAATCGAATCCCGGGAGTAAAGGCACTTCTTAACCTCACTGCTTCAATAGCCGCCACCTTTAAACATGGCCGAATCAAGCGAGGGGTAGACCGCCTTGCTCCAGGATATACAGTGCCTTCATATCAAGGAGGTTATTTATAACGCTTATATTATGTAAAATACCACTGTAACCTCTTACATGCAGCAATTTATTGTTTGCAAGCCGCCGCCAGAATCCCGTTCTGGTCACTCTGAATATGAAGAAAAATCACTTCTAGACGCGTCCATATTACCAGTCAGCCATATAATAACTGTGAGAATTTTATTACCGAAATGGCTATTGATTTACCGCCGCTCATATGGGAACCTAAGATTTTCAAGCAAATGTTGTTTCGTAGGCTCCCTGAATTGCAATTAGGTCGGTAACAATTTTTCTCTTAGGCCCGCTCTTGTTTTAAGCGGCCTTAATACTTCTATTTAGGTGTTATTTCGTGACGAAAATTTAATGGTAAATCATTCAAGAGTGGCTGACAACCTGTTTTAACCTCTCGCATTTTTATACTTAGATTTATCGCTATTCAACGATTTTTGATATACTATGCGTGTCCGATATATACAAGGCTGAATAATGGTATAAAAGATTTCCGCCCATTATGTGTTTTGTATTTGTGAATCGGAGTATCATATTTTTCTGGCAAATTGATTTTCGGCCAACTACCTCGTAAGCAACTTAATAATTATATTTTTTGCGGCATTAATAATTTAACCCATAAGATATTTTATGTTATATGCGCTTGCAATCGATTTCTAGCAGTGACGCAGAATCAAGACTTCATGGCGTCAAATGTGAATTTTACCAGAGTTACGACATATATTGGATTGCCTTTTACGCCATTTCCATATGATTGTTCAGACACGCGGAGAGGGAAATTTTGATGACGCACATCGCCAGGCTTGGGAAAGCAACTAAATGATGTCACAATGTGAAGAAGCATGTGCGAGTGAAAACGGATAGAAACCTCTAATAAAATATATCCTGGAGAAATATGAGCTGGATGAAACCATAACTATGGAGGAATATCCTGACGAATTTAGTGGATAGAAAACTTATGTAACCTAAGCGACGTTATGCGCAAACTTGCTTTTACCTGAGAAGTAAATAAATTTTGTTATCGTTCAACCACATCCTTTTACTATCGAAATAAAGCATAGCTTCGCAGAGAAATCTCGTGGACATCTGCAAACAATAGCTTCTCTTATAGACTAGCAAGATAATTTGGTAGTCTTCAAGATAAAATAGCGTTTGCTTTGTTCAGCTTAGTATTCTATTCAGCAGTCCATCAGCCTACTTCCAGTATCGAAATTATTTCCCAATAAGTTGCTATTATGTTGTTAAATCATCCTGTCATCCGCCTACGTAATGTATCTTCCATACGCTCCAGAAGCAATTTTAAGTAATTTCTAAAATCTAAACCTCGTACACACACCAAGCACATATAGCTCAAAAAGATACCTCGTGCATACAACTAATTTTAGTTTCCATGTATATTTTATATATAAAGCTTTTGCATGCATATATGGTTGTATTAAGGTGGTGATCCACAAACACCATAGTGCCAGATTAAAGCGGTGGTCCAGATTTGTTCTAATCTGGGTTCCTTCCATGGATTTTTGTGGTTTTTAACCACACAACAAATGGAATATTATTTTAGATTATGATGGACGATTTTGGTGCAGACAGCGATGAAGGATAGTGCAAGTGATGCTTGAAAATTTACAGCATTTACCAATAATAGCACATTTAAAAATTGTAACCTTCTTCTTACAGTTATTTATCAATATTAATATATAATAGAAAAATGATTGTCGGGATCGGTTCTTTCTTCGGGATGCGGTTTGTTCTCCTGCATCCCCTCGTTGCACCTCGTCCACTTCCTATAGAGTCGCCATATCTAATTCAAGAAACATACGCAACAGAAAGTGCCGATGCTGCGGACTAAGGCAACAACAGTTTCTTGTGTGGAGGCACTGTGGTTGCGGATTCATCGGTGGAACTTCTTGTTACGGGCGTCCGCCGCCCCACCCTGTAGTGTTGTTCGCTCTTGGTGCGGGGGTGGCCCCGAAGGAAAAAGTCAGTAGTCTCTCTTCGTGATTAAGAACGTAGTAGCTATATTCTAACGAAAAAGATTTGTAGGCGCCGTCGCGGGAATCCTACTATAAGGAGGTAGTGGGAATGAACAGTTGTTGCGTTTTGCAAGAACGAGAATTTTCAATTATTCGTGGAGACCACGGTATCTTCTGCCAAGATTTAGTGAAATAGAATTACAGGAGTATAGTTCTAAGGCATAGATTTAGAGTTAAGACAGCATAACTAAGCAATGAAATAAACGTGATGAATAAGAATACGAAAAGTAATAAACTGCAATGTTGCCGACTATGAGTCGTTTTATAAGAGATACGTAGGAGAATCCATAAAACGAATACATTTCACGCAAAGTAGCAAGACGTTCTTTATATTCGTTGACAAATAATGTGCCAAATTTTTCGCATGCATATTTTTTATGAATTCAGATTAATTTAGAAATAATATCTCGTGTCGTTGTTATTTCCATGAAGCATCTACGTAATAGACAGAACCCACACTTAAAATATTTTTGTGTTTCTTTGACTTTCTGTTTAATATCGGACATCTCTAGGAATGTTTCGCTCGCATCCAATTAAACTTAGAGCAATATTAAATTTTGTTCGAATCATGATGATACATTTAATAATACTATATTTTTTCATCGAACAAGTTAAGTAAACATAAATTATCTTAGGTCGGGCTGGAATATTGCAATTTTTGTAATTTATTTATGAACGCAAAACAGAACAATGCCTCCAGCTAACAGCAAGATACGCTGTCAGCTTGTGACATCGACAATAATTTTTTTTGTCGCAGTCGCCGTTAACGAGCCAATGAGTGACGATAATTTGCTCCAAAGGTACAGTTAACTCCAGATAAATTTCATTTCTTAAATTAATTGGATAGTCATACAATCACCCAGGTGCTGGAAGATTGCATCGACAGCGTCTGTATTGATTTTCCTCACGTACGAAATTTTTATGTACGTGGATCTGCACCACTCTCATATCGCACTTTGTCCACGGCAGCTGACAAGTGCTTATGCTCACTGGATCATTTATGTGCAAGTTGCTCATCTTGGATGCTTTTCTTCGCTTATTCTCTTCGTGATATTGAAATTAACTTTGCTTAGACCAAAGCGAGCCAATATCAGTGCTTATATGGTTGCTCTATCGATAGTCAGTGTTGGATTCGTATCAACCACGCTTTCACTAAGCTCCGAGTTCGGCGGAATATGTGTAGACTCATTTGGGTAAGAATAAATTTACACCATCTCATTAATCTCTGACTGCTTTGGTGATAATTTATTAGAGTATATACCCCCGCTGCGATATGGGGGGAGTGGCTGGCATGCGCTCCAGCCATTATGTTTCTGTGTGTCTCCATTACGGACCGTGAATCTTTTACAACAGAAGATATTTGCTTAGTTGCAGGGGTATTTCTGTCTGTGTTTTTTGGCTTTTTGATGATTCTCGTTCAACCATATTGGCTGTGTTGTACATGGCTAATTTTGTCGGCCTCTATTTACTTGTGGATATGCTATCTCATTTATCGAACGCAAATAAAGTTAGCGAACTCAATACGCGATGCCGAGAGCAGAAATGACATATTTCAGACGGGGTTAGGACACAACCGTCGGAAGTCGAATATTTGCCTCGCATTTCTCTACGTCGTCTCTCTGCACGTTCTCTTCTACCTGCTCGCGATTTTCAAGATCATCGATAATAACCAAGCATATGTGTGCATCTTGATTAGTGACGTATTAACTAAATTTGTCGTAACCCTTGCTGCAACTGAGGAACACGCCGAAGTGATGAATCCCTGGGCTTTAGATTTAATCAGAGAAAGGAGTGCAAATGAAGGGCGGAGGGAATTTCTT
Organism: Synura sp. LO234KE; assembly: GCA_015143735.1. Classification (NCBI taxonomy): domain Eukaryota; class Synurophyceae; order Synurales; family Mallomonadaceae; genus Synura; species Synura sp. LO234KE. The sequence continues at coordinate 887 of VKHC01000219.1, read as the reverse complement.
CGATATATATTTCATGAAGTGCGGGTACCGTTGAACACCATGACAATGGGCATCGACATCTTATCAAACTCCGAGGACATGAACAATGAAATAGATACGGTGCACATGATGAGAGAGGCCTCTCATTTTATGGGTGATACTTTAAACTCCGTGCTTACCATGGAAAAGATAGAGGAAGGTAAATTGCAGCTAAATATGGAACCTTTCCTGATCGTCGAGCGATTGATTGCAATGACTCGAACTTTCTATGGTACCGCCAAAGCCAAACACGTCACCATTAACAAAGAAATTCGAATTAATCCAGCTCTAGTACTGATTGGCGACTATTTTCAGCTTGACCATGTCACCGCCAACTTCATGAGCAATGCCATCAAGTTCTGTAAACCGCACTCAACGGTAACTGTAATAATCGAGGAAAGAGAAATGACCGAAGTTAGAGAGGGCTGGAAGTTGATCCGTGTCAGTGTCAAGGATGAAGGTCCGGGCATAGCCCAAGAAGACATTAACAAACTATTCACACCATTCACTCAAATACGAGCAGGGGAACTGCAGCAAGGGCGGGGGACGGGTATTGGTCTGAGCATATGCCATCAGATTGTGAAGTTGCACGGCGGAGAGGTACAATGCCAATCTCAATTAGGTGTGGGCAGCGTATTTAGTTACACAATCCCTTTAGCTGTGGCCTCTCAAGGCGAGGAAGCAGGGTCCATGAGATACACTGACATGAAGGAAATGGACACGGAAAGCGAGGGTGGGGCCGACTCGATCTCAGGGGCCGCTCCTGTATCTGAAGAAAAGAAGGCAGACATAGCTATAAACGTCCCACAAGAATACTTCGGAATCGGCAATGTGCTCGTGGTGGATGGTACAGTTGTATATGCTTCTAT
>VKHC01000218.1:0-12002 GCA_015143735.1 Synura sp. LO234KE | reverse complement strand
GATGACTAGTACGGAAAGATGTCCCACCTCGACAGTCGGGGACGCGCGTACCAGCCCCGGGAGGAGCGGAGCGAGAATCCTACTAGGAGCGCACCGCGCAGGACATCGTGGTAGATACGCGGAAAGAAGAAAGTCCCAGGAGGATCACAAATGGTAATTATGCTAGGGATAATACAGGTCGGCAAGTTGAATGCATGGCGCGAGAAGCGACCGAATGACCACACCTGCCTGTCAGGACCAGTTAGGCAGAAGGAGGGAAAGTAGGCTCCGGAGCACCAAGAGATTAACTAACCCAGTAAGTTTACCTACAAAGTGCGATTTAAGGAGTAAAAGGATGCACTCCATAGGCTCCGCCGCCACCACGACATTCACTCAATCCTTGGGCCACTCGTCAAGAACCTGCTGGTGGGAGTGAGGCAATGCTTTCGCTTCAATATCCCGCAGCGCACTCGAGAGCCCCTCCTCCAGGCATTGAGTCTCCAGCTAGAGTGGGTTCCGTGGAGCTTGCAACTCTTGTGGTCAGGGATAATGCGAAGAGGCTCCCGAAAATCTGAGCCAGTGACAACTTAAGGGGTGAAACCATGCATCCGGATTCTTTTTGATACGGGTCCCCGTTGTTATCACCGAGCACCGCTGCGTCGCGACAGGTGCCAAATCTTCAAGATATCTGCAATCCCTTGATGTTTTCGGAAGGGCCGTCGAGTCTGGAGCTGATGTTGAGCATCGTGTCAGGAGCTGGTCTCATCAACTGGGACTCCGCACCGCGCCTGACTGCTGCCTTCTTTGTCAGGTTGGCTATATCCTTGCCCTTCGGAAGGCACGTGGTGGTTCAGGAGGAAAATGACTTTAGAGGTATTTTGTAAGCTTTTGCCAAAACCAGTCCACAGTTTGCGGAGTACCTCTACATGAGACTTAATAGATCTGGCGTCCTGAATTTTTTGAGAATTCCCTTCCGAAATAGGGACAAGCTACTTACATTTTGACGACCCCTGGAAGGACTGGTTGGATCACATAGTGTCTAGGAAGTTTTAAGCCACTTTGATCATATCCGGAGGCCACTTGTGAATGTGTTTGCATTGCAAACCAGAGGACCCTCGCGACGAATGACCTCTTCGAATGAACAATTGCTGTGCTTATTGGTTAAGAACCACGGGGATCTGGAGAAGAAATTGCAGGTCCGCAGTGACCTTGTCCCGGGTTGGAACATCGCGGAAGGCCTGCCACAGGACATGAAAAGTTTCTGGCTGATCCCCGCTGGGGCCGGTACGTTCAGACCTGCGTGCCGTTGCCGGAAGTCATCGTAAGTTTCAGTGAGGATGTCCTCCCGTTGAAGGGATTCGTCGTGTAAATCGAGGACAGCACTAAGTTGGGACTGAATGTAGGCCTGGAACATCCCGGTCCATGCAAAAGTCGTCGGAGTGAGCTCTGGAGCGCCAAACTTAGTGCTCAACGGGGACATCCGGTAAAGCTCCTTCAGCAGCGATTGTACAACTATGTAAAGCACGTGTTGGCTTTATGTTATCATGCGCTGGACAATATGCGGTGAGAGACGAGTTACACCTTCTTTGTTTTTTCTTGTCACGTTCTGGCGTGTAAGTCGCGGAGGGGCTTAAGGCTGCTTGAGGTTGGAAACTTCGTGGCTACGACACTCACGCTTGTGCCGGCAGCTAGTCCTTTTGCCGGTACCGAACAAGTAGTCTCCACTGGCGGGGTGGAAAAGAGGACCCGCTGAAGTGGGATGGGGACGCCGATGTTATCCTATCCATTCCACGCGACCTAAATCTTGAGCAACAACTTTGCCCAGCGTGAGTTGATAATCGAGGTCTACGGGACTTGCTCCTCAGCAATATCAAAGGGATCTTTAGTGCATTTCATTTGTATTCAAGTGAAGTGGCTCGAGCCCACGAAAGCAGTTCACTGGAACAACCATAATAACTTGGAGTTGAAGGAACCACGCCTTCGCGCTCGACCAATTTTTCAAAATGCTTAGCGATGAAAGGACCAGACTCACCCAATGCAGGAGAGATTCAAGACAGTCTCGAATCTTCACGCTTAACCACTCCTTCTGCAATGATGCGCCAGCAGCCTTCGACGTCAAAAACCTTGTCTGGAAACCAAATGGCGTGATATATTGGATCCCAAGAAGATCACATTTTCTCCGGAAGTTCTAGCTCACCACGACCCGCTAAGGTGGTCTGTAATAGCTTTTCCAGTGAGATGTGAGAATTGTGCTAGTATTTCTGTTTACCTTTCCCATACTCTACCAGTTAAGCTTGCCAAGACTTAGATTGTTTACATCGTAAATATGCCATGACTTGAGCTAAGGTTCCATCAGCGCTAAAGATCGGGGGGAATTTGTCAAACAAAATTTACCGAAACTTGCAGTAATAAGATTCTCAGCTGTGGTGGATCTCTTGTTCTTTTGAATCTCGCCAATAATGAAAAATTGGAGCAGGAGGATAGGAATCGAATGCGTTGTTGCCAAAACAAATATATGAAGAGGTAGAACTCGACTAGTGGACTATTGAAGGAGCTCCTTCTAAGCAATTTTGCGATGAATTTAGGTTTGGAGTTAATTTCCCTTGAGCTCCAAACCTAAATCGGTACACAAAATCAGCTCGCGCTCCAAAATTCGAATTCGTTAATGATTTACTAAAAAACTGGAACATTTATCTCTATCAGAATTGAGTTGGCTGGAAGTCTGAATTGCCTTCGCCGTTAGATATACCCTTGGATTCCCCGTGTCTCCTTCTTGACGATACCTACTATCTAGGATGGCCTCGAGAAACGGGATTCGCTGGTCGCTGTTTTCCATCTTACTTGCAGCATACGCTAAAAGCCGGCGTAGCTAACGTTGTCGTCTGCGCTTTGGAGGGCTTAGATAACGTTGATCTAGTGCCTTTCGGCTGATTCTGAGGCCAAACTCCTACTCAGAAGAAGCCGGCGATAATTACCTAGTAAAACACCAGTCGTTACCACGATTTGGAACTCATCAGCGGCGTCCGCGAGCGCAATGGTGTAATCGATTGAGAGGAGGAGATGTGCCGCTTACGGGGAGTTCACTCTCCTGGAGAACGATCTTCATCATAGTGGTGTTGCTTGGAAGTATCGCTCCAAGCAAATGGTGCAATAGTTAGTTAGCAACCAGCGGTTCGCTCGGAGATCTCTACTCAGTAGGCGCTAAATTCTTATAGCTAGGTACAGTGGAAGCGGTTTAGAAACCTAAGGATTCGTATGTACCGTCCTAAGGATACTGCTACTGTTGTTCCGACTATTTTCTAACAATTCGATTTTCTGTGTGGGTACATATATTATTCCTTGAAAACAATCAAGACAACATATCTAGGTGATCTTTCGCTTTTCTAACCCTCCCCTCATGCTTGCTTAAACACTAACCGTTGCCTTGGGCCAAGTCACGCCGCAGATTTTGCTCGAATACTCCCACATCAGATTGGACTTGACTGGATCCCTCACTTGCGGGGCCTGCTCATTCTCAAATATTTCTCCCCCGCTTCCTCCCGCTCCAACAACAACGCCTGTCTTGAAATCTTTGATACCCACGGTTCTCGCCCCGCCGTTCCAAGACCAATACACTCCTGATTTCGAGCAGATCGGGTCCTTCACCACCTGAGCAAGACGCGCCCCTGCTTCTTCCTCGCTCACAAAACCACCAGTAACGTATTTCATAAACAATGGGAACAGAGTTCTGAACCACGCCCTCTTCTCGCGGAATAGAGATGTGGTGGCTATGCATCCTGGGTACATCGAGGAGAAAACTATGCCGGTAGACTTGTGGTACCTCTTATGCAGCTCAGTTATCGTCATCATATTGCATATTTTGGAGTCCTTGTAAGCCTTAGCGCCGTTGAATGCTTTTCCATCTATCATAGCAATCGGCTTCTTCCCTCCATTCTTTAATCCGGATAAGTCGCCGAGGTCAGCAAGGGGAAGGACCACACCCCCGCCAACCGTATTAGAGTTCCCCGTAATAGAACCAACGATCACAACCCTGGAGTTTTTGGCTTTGGCAATATCAGGCAAAAGCAAGTTTACTAACAAAAAATGCGATAGATGATTTATTTGAAGTTGTTCCTCGAATCCATCAGCGGTAAATTTAGGCTACAAAAAAATTATGAAAAAATACTTATAGTAATTTGAATCGATTGCAGCTTACCGTCGGTAACGCAGGTTGATAAACTGCAGCATTGCAAACCAGTACATCGAGTGGACGCGACTTTTTAAATGACTTCAAATCTTTGACGAAAGATTTCACCGAATCAAAGGATGCAAGATCAAGCTTCAATATGGAATGACTGCTTGAATCAAATCCCTCCGACTCTGCGACTTCCTTCATTTTGTCGACATCTCGACACGCGCAGATGACGTAGTAATCACCAGTTTTAAGAAGGCTTTTTGCTGTTTCTTTACCCAACCCTGACGATGTTCCTGTGATAACGCATAATTTTTTGCTGGAGAAAGGCGCGGGTGAGACGCTTGAGAGAAATCCGTCAAATATAGAGGCCATTTTAATCGTTGGACTGGACTTGATCAATTGAAGTTTTTGGGAGCCTAGAATCCTACCAGACGATGTAAATGCTTCATGTTGGCTGCAAGCAATAAGTAGCAATCCTGTTTTAATCATCGTTAGTACGGCAATCATTTTAGTAGCCAGATATATATATCTTGAGTATCCTACGAATTGCTCACAAAGTCAACAGTCCCTGTGTATGTCGGAGTGTCACAGGTAAAATTTTTTGGACAAATCGTTTTTTTTTTGTTCTCATTTTCGAATGTACATTCAATTGATTGAACATTTAGAGCGGAGGAGCAAACAACTTCGTCATTATCTTGCAGCAAATAGTATTGATGCTCCAGATATTAAAGAACTCGCTGAATTATATGAGGAAGATCTTCAGTTATTTAAGAATTCTGTTCTAAAATCTATGGCGGTAAATACGGTGGTCTATTCTAATCATCAGGAATCATCTCATCATTCTAGAAATGAGGAGAGTGATAAGTATTCCAGGCATTATGTGAATAGTGATTTCCGGAATAATCCCATAACATTTGAGGCATCGAATCGTGCTGTGAACGAAGGCAATAATTGGAGAGCGATGCGCTCAGAGATGATGGAAAACATTGTAGAAGGTGGATTTTATAGTGCTCGTGCAGGTCAGCCTTTACCACCTGATGCTGTTCTTGCAATAAAAACGAAATGGGATCCTTATTTAACTGACCTTGAATTGAGGGTTAACAAGCTCATGGAATCGTATGAAAACGAAATTTATTTTGATGAGCCAGATTATATGATATTAGATCATTTGGGCTTTAGTCCACGTCATCAAGGAATAAGAGTTTACCGTAATAATGACCGATCAAATCGTGATGTTCACAACAATATAGAAGATCACATCTACTATAACGATCGAAGTAGATGGAATTATAATCCCCACCTAAATAGCCGTTTGCGGAGGAGAACGCCCCAGGTCAATCTTCATTCGGAAGGCGGTTATCATGAGGAGAATCGGAGTTTTTCTATGATGCCGCCCGAGGACTATTTCCAGGATTGGCCACAAAATCGCAGAGTTTACAAGCCAGAAGAGATATCTCCTCCTGGTGCTTCTATACTCAGTGAATCCCAATCATCGTTCCCTCCAACTCCGCTTCAGTCCCGCGCCACTGATTTACATCTCGCCGATGTGCCCTCGAGAGGGTCGGGGTCGCGCAGACACGGACAAGAACAAAGGACCCGTCGTCCAACCACGGCGACAGGCCATCCGGCAGAGGGCTCTGATTTTGAGAGAGGAGGCAGCACTCTTGGATATTCCGGTAACTTATCGAACTCGCCTCTTCCTCCTCCACCTCTAATCCCATGCTGGCCTCGACCCCCCAACTTCTGCACGTATCCCCCCGCCACTTCTCGACCTGTCACCTCCCTCTTCCACACCACCTTATACACTGCTATGCTTATCACCGATGGCTGGTGCAACAGGATCTAGCGGGTATCTCGGTGAAATCAATGCGCGGTTACAAGAGGTCCGCGCTCGGCTCCAACAGGTGAGTGACGACACGGCGGTGGAGATGTCCGGGGAGGCGCGCAGACGTTTGGAGTTCAATCAGGGACGAGACCCGGGCGTAAACGTTGAGTTTTCCAGTCACCTCCCTATCTCCGCACCGTCTGAGAGCCGCGTCTCGCTGTCCGTGAACCCGAAGAGACCGACGCGACTACCTACTCATCACACTCAACAGTCTTCTCAACAGTCTCATCAACCTCCACCGCCACAGCCGCGACCGTTTCCGAGTGAGAAAGATATGCGGGTATCGGCTGGGCCTGCTGAGACTGCACATACGCACTATGAAGATATCAGGGTCTCAGCGGATCACAGTGCACATGGCGTAGCCACTGCATCCGTCTCCATCTCCAAGGCGTCCGCGGGCAACGGCGGCGGATACCCTTCGCAGGGAGGCGTCGAGCCGGAGAGGATGAAACCTCTTCCTACTGGGAAACCGCCAGCGTATCCTCAGCAGAACGCGCAGATCTACAAGCGCCAGGCTAAGGACGTCCGGGAGAGGGTGCTAGCAACTGTTGCACGGTCCAGGGAGGGCTTGCCCCGGTCCGATAGGACAGACGAGCGCCCGCAAACGTATCAGCGACGGGTACAGACAGCCCCCGCCCCTGCGCCACCGCCTCACTCGTTAGACATGAGGCGCACACACAGCGAGTATCAGGTCAGACAAGCCACAGAGCGGGGAATGCAGTCCCGGGTCGTCGGTCGGCCTCCCCACACGTCTACCTCTCTGAACCTGAGCGAACCCGGGATCAGACATACGAGGATGCAAGGGTCAGAGGGGACGGAGAGCAGTCAGCAGTTGTTTGAACTGGCGCGGGGGGAACTCGAGAGAGAAGATGACATCACTCCTCCACACTCGGCCCACCCAGCGAATCGCTTGACAGGTTCGTCTGGGGGTTGGACGGGTGAGCCTGGTCCTATGAGCCACGGGGTTCATCATACTGAGCCTCGGCCTGGTACGCATCACGAGCACGTCCATGTTCCGCCGTTGGTACACACCACCTCCACCTCTGCTCAATTGAGCCGCTCCATCTCTCTGCGGGCCTCGGATGTGGACGATTCCCCGAACCTCGGGTCCGCCTCCATCCCCTGGAGCGCTCCAACCGGCAAATTCAACTCCACCCCGAGCTACACCACCTCCGGCGCGATGTACTCCAGCGCTACCCCTCCACCTCCACGACAAAACAGCGCCAGTGCGGAGATCAACGGGCCCGGAGACGCGAGGCATTTGTATCACGCTCTGGAGCCTGACGACTACGAAGAGAAACTTCCGCGGAGGGGTCACAGCGATCGAGACGTGCGCCCGTTCGCCTATGTGAGTGGATCCACTAGTGTGTTGGGAGAGGATGAGGTGGTGCGGACGACCATTCGTAGCAGCAAACACCAGCAGCACACTTCTCGGTCGGTCCAGAGCGCAGCGTTGCAAATGAGCCGCAGCTCGTTGGCCTCGATTCAGGAGCACGATGTGGGCGAGGTGGAAAGCGAGGAGGTGGACAACGAGCGCGAAGTCCTCGATCACCACCAGTCTAAGCTCTCCGTGGTCCGGGACAGCCTGCGCAGCGGGGCACGGGGCCGAGCGGTACCACCCGTTCCTCCTGAGATATTAATGGGTGATGATGACGTGTACGAGGACGAGGAGGACTCATTAGACAACGAAACCGTGGCCTCCTCCGTCGGTACAGCATCCCTTGCCGGAAATAAATTTCTCGTTAGTAGCAGTATCGAGCAGAGGGTCAACGACGGTCGACTAGGTATGCATTTGCCACGCTTCCTTATTGTGCCCTTACGGTATTAATCGAGATCCTCTAGAATAGTTTATTAGAAAGTAGAGTACAACCGTAATGCATTCATTACCGCGGACTTTAGACTTTTGGAAGTGTTTATATTGTACGCTTGTTTATTGTTGCTTTGTATTTGGCGATTGGTGTACTGATGGTACATGCTAGTAGCAATATCTTAGCTTTATCAACGTCCATTTATGTCGACATTTACGGAGCAGAAGTGCAATTATCGCTCGCAGGAATGACCGAACTGTTTGATTGCTTCTCGACCCCATTCAGGTTTGATGAATCGGCAGACGTCAGTGGGGAGCGAACTCAACTCGCCGCCTCCCGTTAGAGCAGGGAATCGCGGACGGAAGTATGCTGACAACTCCAGCTCGGACGACCTCGTTTAAGTTCAAATGATAGTGGTGTATTTGTTAATAGGGCATCTGGCCGACCTGGCTGATCGTTATTGCTGATGTAACGGATATATTTCGGATCAAGATTGGAACGCCGAAAGGGTGGGAGGGTGTGTGAGAAGGATGAATTATCTGATTGAGTAGGGCCGGCATGGGAGCGAGGGATTACGTGGGGCGTAGTAGCACTGTTTGGTTTTGTAGAAAGAATTTTCTTGTGGCGGAACATATAATCAAGTTTAATTTCTTCGTAATGACCTTGAACAATTTACAACCATTTTGTGTGAGATCTCTCCGTTTTTGAGGAACGAAAAAGTAGAACGGGTATGAATGAGACGTCATTGCTGGAGTAAAACCTGAAGGGAAAGACTCTTGGCGCACTTTCCCGAAAATCACTCATCTTAATTATTATAAATAGACAGAAGGCATACGCGGAACGTCTAATAACTAAGAAGCCCCCTTATACCAACTGGCAAAAATCTTAAACCGAGTGGGGGTGGCGGCCTCCGCCCGAAAGCGTTGGAAAGGCCTCCCCTGGGGATGTTTAGAACGCAACGACGTCCCCAACCAGGTAGAGGAGGACGCTCGTACCACCCCCGGGCGGGGAAGGATATTCCACCACCAGACAAGTAGCTACCACTTAGGACACCCTAACCTAAACAGACTATCAGTGCAGCCAGAAAAGAGCCAAGACTACCAGCCACTCGGACTAGAGAAATCCACGGTTCTTTCAGGAGGGATGAGCCTCACAACCGAGGTGAGCTAGACTGGGAATGGCCTGAGAAGTGTGCCCGAGGTTGTGTTTGCATCCAGAATCAGCCTACACCAGGTAGAAGTGGACGCTCGTACCACCCCCGGGCGGGGAAGGATATTCCACCACCAGACAAGTAGCTACCACTTAGGACACCCTAACCTAAACAGACTATCAGTGCAGCCAGAAAAGAGCCAAGACTACCAGCCACTCGGACTAGAGAAATCCACGGTTCTTTCAGGAGGGATGAGCCTCACAACCGAGGTGAGCTAGACTGGGAATGGCCTGAGAAGTGTGCCCGAGGTTGTGTTTGCATCCAGAATCAGCCTACACCGGTAACGGAGACCAACGGTATAAGAAATGTGACGGATCACCTAGAAGACAGTGAAGCAGAAGGTCCACATACGGGAGAATCTGGTAGGACACCGGAACCATCTCAGCCAATACCAGAGAATGAGCTGGACGGACCCGACCTCACGCTCAAACGTCAGAAGAAGACCGCGGGCCGAGACCTGCAACGGTGCTGATGGACTGGCTCCACCCCACTTTGGATCTTCTGAGTCAACCTGTCGCTCCCCTACGGACCATCGGAGCCAGGCGAGATATGCCACGACCACTCAACAGCGGAGCCGCACTCCCACAAGGCGGAAGGAAACGCAAGCAACTCACCTCTGGCGGGAAAGACCAGATAAATGCAGTTGCGGACATTCAGAACACTACGCGAGATCCAGAAACACCCCGAGCGGACCATGAAGCACAGTAGGGAGAAGACGGGAGCGACCCACACCAGGGGAGCTCGAACAAGGTTCCGACCTGCCTACCACCTTTCTATGAGGGAAGGAAGCACCTTAGGAAGTGAACGGGAGATCTACGGGAAGGAGAGAGTTTTGTGGCACAGGATGTTGTTGGAGATGGGAGGGGGTGGGGTCGGTCTAGGTATTAACGTCCGCTTGCCCTCACACTGCGTGGGATTAACTAATTAGCTCATGCGGGCGCTTAGCATGTATTGCATCAATGTCATGTTTTCTTGCTTAGCTAAGTTTACTTTTGAAAAAAAGTACCACTTAGGACAGGGTAGCGACCACGCGGCAAAAAAGTCCCCCCAGAACGCTATTAATGAGTATAGGGGCACAAGAAAATAGAGGATGTGACGAGTGCGCGGAGAATGAGGACAAAAACACCACTTCGTCCGAGATCAGGTTGGGAGAGAGAAGGACAGATTTTGTAATGAAAAATGACCTAGCATAAGAAAAGAATCCACGGACAACGTCAGACATTCACTTTCTCCGGCGTCTTTTCCGTAAGAGGGCAAGCCGGCACGTTCTCCAGCGGCTCCTAATCCGAAAGGGGACCAGAGCGTGCTCCAGCGGCGGAGAGGGACATTCTCCGGCGGCTCCTCCGTCATAAGGGAGACAAACACTTCCTCCAGCGTCTTCTCCGTCAGAGGGCTGCGTGCTCCAGCGGCGGAGGGCAAGCGAGTATGATCTCCAGTGGCTCCGACGTCAGGGAAGAGACAGGCCCTTTTTCCAGCGTCTCGGCCTACACGGCCAAGCGGGCACATTCAATTGTGGCTCCTCCTTCAGAGGGCACGGGAGCACCTTCTCCCGCGGCTTCTCCGTCATTGGGGAGACAAGCACGTTCTCCAGCCCGTTTCAGGGAAGATAAATACGTTCTCCAGCGTCTTAGTTAGGTGGGCTGGTGCCACTGATCGGATCCCGTGCCTGCATCATACTATTAGGCATTGAAGGGAGCAAGTCGATGGCAAGAACTCCTTTGCGTCAATAATATCATTTGTGATCTGGGGTTCTCCAAGTCGGAAAGGTGCGACAGGATTGAGGGCTTGAGTGGTCTTACCAAACTGGAACTCTTAGGCCGCAACCTGGGCGAGTAACCGCAGCTGGGGCGAAGCCAAGAATACCAAAGACTTCTTATGATGCAGTTCCTTCGTTAGCGCCGACCTTCGCGGGCTAACAGAAGGGGTCGCCACAGGTGCCGGATCCTCTAGTGCGGGTTCCTTACTACCCGAAAGCGACGGCGGCGCTTGAGGGGCTCGTAGGATTTGAAGCTGATCTCGGTCACCGCGCAAGAAGCGGTCAATAGCCGCGATGGGTTTGTCCCATAACGGATTGACAAGGGTATCCCAAGGAATTGGACCTAAAAACGCTCGATAAGATCACAATCCTTCAGGGAAAAGTATCCCAGCCAGCCTCTGGTCAGAGATGCGCGGCGCCTTCGAGCTGCTGCAGAATGGACAGCAGGCCTAGATGCTCGGTGGGAGTGAGGGCGAAGAATTCCAAAAATATTCGTAATATTCCGCCTGCATTTTAGACCGGAGGGCGCTAGGGTATACCCGCAGCATTAGCTCAATGAAGCTCACACGGCAGTATCCCACGCTGGTGCCAGTATGCGAAAGAATAGGCAACATATCCTGCTACGGCCCTGAACGTAGAGTATCATTCGTGGGTTGTTTCGCTGGCTTTCAAATTGTTGGGACATGCCGATTGGATGTACCTCGGGAAAGTTCAAGCTTGAAAGAGTTTATTCCACTAACTCATCTATACTGGATGCATGCCAGACATGGCTAAGCATATTCACAGATATGCGCCGCTGCTGACAAAATTCTGCTTCCTCAGAGCCGTGGGAGCTCATCATGGCAGTCCAACGTTTATCAGCGACAAAGCTTAAATCCGATCCAGTACCGAATTCCCTGACATCCTCGGTATAGTGAAGTCAGGGAATTCGAAAACACTTCTTTGCATCAATAATTTCAGCTTTGATCTTGGATTCGCCGAGTTGGAAGGGTGGGGCAGGGTTGAGGGCTGGAGTGCTTATACCAAACTGGAAGCCTAAAGGGGTGGAAGTTGGAAAATGGAAAATCGCAGGAGTTTCAAAAAAGGCGGAGTTGCAACTGGTACCGAATCCTACAATGCGGGTTCTTTAGTAGTTTTAGATGCCAGCGGAGTGTGCCGCTCCAAACTGGCAGCTCTCTCATAATCATCAT
>VKHC01000217.1:0-15305 GCA_015143735.1 Synura sp. LO234KE | reverse complement strand
TTTCGGTGGGGGGTGCGATTTTTGTTTCACTGTCGGGTATGATATTGCCTGTTCACCTCACCGTAATTAACTATAAGATTTTCGGGATACTCCGTACGTTGGGGCCGGACGCGGTGCGCGGGCATGTGGAGGAAGGACTGGCACCAGGACCGCCGTTGATGTTGAGCCCGTCCTCGCGCCGCTAGGCGATTCGCCGCATTCCCAAGGCCTTCCGGCGAGAGAAGACCGGTGTAAGCCTTGGTCTACCCAATCGATAAACTATGACGAAGTTTGTACTTGCTGAGGACGCGACGCACTTTAGCAATAATCAGAACCTTGTTAGATCTTCCCTTGATGGAGCTGTCAGCGAACAGTCGGACGCAGTATACCCTGTCGGTGAGGAGGTTCTGGTCCTTCCGGGTGGGTTAGAGATTATGCAGAGGAGATTATCCATCGCAGGGCACGAAAGAGGCACTGACCTCTGCGGTGTTGTTGGTGGGACGCAATAATGCTCCGATCCAGTCGGAGTCATGGGAGTCGACGTCGGCGGGAGCCCAGAGGTCGACTGGTTCGGAATCCGGTTGTTTGATATGGACTCCCCAGCTAGCAGAGGCGGTCGTATAGAGGCCGAACAATCGGTGAAAATTGGGGCTGTGGGTTTTGTAAGCGGAGGCTAGCCCAGGGTAACCACGGATGCGACAAAGTCCTCTCCTTTTTTCCTCTTTTTGGACCGCTTCACATCGCTGTGGATGCCGGTCTGCAGCTGCGCGTCCTTCCACGATGTTTAAACCCCAGGAATATGCCTTAACCTTACCCCATAAAGAGCATGGTGAGCCGCTACAAGACGTGGAGTGTACGGCTTGAATTTCCTTTGAAAATACCGGAGGAGAGCTGGGTCGGCTGAGGGAAGACTGGCCCAGGAGATTCATCCATTTTTGCTAATCCTCCAGGATAATAGTTAACCCTCTCCAAAGTTCTTTACTTTAGACCCCACCGTCACAGTTGTTTATCACTTCCTATTCAGCTCTTCTGTTCCACAACAGGCGCAAATCGCAAAATTTAGGTATAAATAGTAAAATTTGCGTACCGCAAATATATATTTTATCTGATTTAATTCAATATTTCGATCATATTTCTTAAGAGTCGAGAACTAAATAATTGCAATTCAGATGGGCGAGGTTACGAAACTATCTTGAGATGTCACCACCGTTGACAAAATGATTCACATTGATAATGTTGCCTGAGTAAGTTGACTTTGGAGAACATGAATCCCTTCCACTGCCACTGTACGCAGCGAGTTGCAAGTCTCGCGACCAAGTAAGTTGTACAAAATAATTGCAATTTGAGCCAGGTGGTTGTCATCTACAATATTATTAGTGCCAACTGACGAGGTGGGTGTATATCAACGGAAGCCGGAACACGCTTAGAGTGTGCTGATATCCTTAATTCGCATGAAGTAGAGCTAAAGGTTGTGTTAAGAGAGAATATTTTCTTGATGTCCGCATCCGAAATCCAAGTTCAATATAGCTTAAAATTAAAGATCTTGTCACGATCGGGTTTTATTTGGATCGGAGATCTGACTGCGGCAATTGGAAGATGCTGTCGCCACCCTAGTATAGCCCAGAAAAAGACTAGTCGTTGGTTCTACTGCTGGTGGCCGAACTACAATCCCGGAGCCGCGGTTGAATACGTAAGTTTGACAGCCTACAAGGCGGTGATCTGGGGCAATTTTGCATGTTCTGCGGCAGAGCCACTCATAATCGGAATGTGTTGTAGTATAAATAAGAACGTATTTTGAAAAACTGGGTAAAAAATATATCGATTGATGATGATGCAAGTGCATCGTTCTTTGGGGGATACATCATGACTTCCTCCTTCTCGCGATGTAGGTACCCCGTCCTGTGTCTGTCGATTACCTGCCGTACTGCTGCTAAATCTGAAACGTATTCTTGGCGGCTATTGCCTCGTACGTAGTGGGTCAAACTATTATTTTTTATGGTTTTAGAAGCCGAATTAGAAACCAGCAGTCAGAAATAGTTGTATTATTCGATTTATTACCAATGCAATTCTTAGCGGAACATTAGGAATGAAATGTAGTCAACCTCAAATACGAGACGAAACCGAAACTCACTGGAGGACTCTAGCTTACCCATTGACTCATCTTATCGCGTCATCAGATCTCTCTTCCCTTAGTTACCTTTTAAATCAAAAACGATTAAATGTCCCTTAGATCCAAAACTGCCAATGGCCTTGACGTGTCACTCAGATACATGACTCTGTACAAACCGTCAGTTGTCAGTATATAGAATTAGGGGCAATAATATTCTTTCCACTACTATAGGGTCAGCATCAAAATGGTTACAGTGGAAGGAGTATGTCTTGATTTACAAGAGCATACAATTCCTCCACTGAGCAATCGAACCTCTCCCACTTGCCGTCTCTAGAAGATTCACCAAATACAGGGCTCTCCTTACTTGCAGGTCGGTACAGGTGATTTTGGACCATGCTGGCATCTTCGTATTCGTTCCTATCAGAATTGAAAGAGCTATTGTCAACGGTTCCGTTTGTCCCCGGACAAAAACTATCATTCAGGATTTTACAGTCTCGTAAATGCTGCGAGTTTGGAACAGCAGCTGACAACCCAAGAGGTCCTCGAGGATCACTCCCAGCTTGGTGAGTAGACTCAGGCAGGGGAAGCGCCGGGGACAAACTATACTGCCCTTCACACCATGGTCCAGTGTATGGAGGGTAGAGGGAAGCGCTTTGACTTCGACTGGCAGATGTGAATGGAGACACACTTAAAGGTGTCTGCATCATGGGCGATACTGATACTGTATGCCTCGGGTAGATCTGAATTTGGTGCTGCTGCTGCTGCTGCTGGGAATCCCAAATATCACTTTGATAGGACGTTCCTTTGCAGCTTATATTCTTAAAGCGTGTCGAAATCAGAGACTGTACTCTCTGCCATGAATTGATGTGGTCCTCCTTGTTGTACTGTTCCTTTACTGCCGTAATCAATCCATGAGAATTAAACATGATGCAGCTTAAAACATTTATGGATAAGATGTGTCGCCAGTGGCTCTTGGGAACATATATCCCATTGGAAAGTACTTGTGCCTCGTAAAGTTCGTAGCGATACGCTACAAGCAGCGATGTAGAGCCCGCGTTATTCACTGAAAAGTCATGTTTATTTAAGACAATATCTCCCACGGGTTCTGAATATCCTACGTCATTTAGCAAACACTGTTCATTAACGCAGTGAAAATATAAGATGACCAAAGTATATAAAAGAAGAATTACCTTTTTGGCTAATTGTAGTCGCAGACCTGCGCATTCTATAATATCCCTAATTCCATGACTTTCATGTATATCATCGATCCCGCCTCGCCCATTCAAGAATACGTATGGTGGACACGGCGAAATTGATTGATACACATCATTTACGCACATAGAGTCCCATAATTTAGCTTTTGGGTCAATATCCACGCGAGCTTTGAAATATTTAAGAGCTGTGGACAATAGCACGCTTTGGGATATTTGTCCCAAATTACCCACGAAAAACTGAGGAACTGCAACACACACTGGAGGTAAGTCCAACTCTCGTATCGGAATAATCTCGTCCATTTTATCCATGCCGCACTCGATTTCAGGGGCCAGCAAAATATTCAAATCATTTAACAGGCAGGTCAGCAATTCATTGTAAACACGGCGTCTCCTTCTTGTCATACTTGCATTTTCGCGGTTTTGGCATTTCATTTTTTCATTCAAAGAATAGGCTGATCGAGTATTCCTAACATTTGCTTTTATTTTAGCCGGAAGACCTACGCATATACTAATAATTTAATAAATTTTTCACGGACTTAAGTTACCAGGAATTCTCGTGCAGAGCATCTTCATAGCATCACCTATCCTTTTCGCTACCACTACTGCCTCTAGATTCACAGCGGGATCGACCAACGCTATCGGATCAGGGAATAATATCGGTGCTTCAAAACGATGGATATAAAATTTTGATAACTCCCGTACAAAATGACCTCCCTCTAACTCCGAAATCATTTTATTCGGAAGTCAAGCAATAATAATGTGGTTTAATTTACGCTTTTGGCAATGTGAGGAAGTTAGCACTGCAAGGAGGTACTTTGCTGGAATGGATATATATTTGTAAGTTGCACTTCCTGCAGGGTACGTGGCGCAAATTCAATACTAGACAAATAAATCCGTCACCTATTAACCATTTTCCAGAACAGGAACCAAAATGTAACTGAGACTTGAGCGTGCGAAACATGTTCTCGTGAGATATATTGCACCCTCACTCTCACTAATTTTTTTATTGTTTAGCTGCCTGAAAGGCTAAACGTGATCTAACTAAAATCCTTCACGTATTACCTTCCCACAACATAAATTTAATGATAATGAAAATTATGGGAACGAAACACCTTTTAGATATTAGTTAACATACATTTAGCCTTTCAGACAGCAATATGGAAAAAGAGTGATTAAAATCAAGATGCAAGGAATCCCAAAGTATCATTGAAAAGGCTTATTATATTGTCTAATTAATATCTTGTGATGTATAGTTGGAAAACTTGATGAATTTAAGTTTGAACTACATTTTGGTACCTGTGCAGGAAATAGGTCAAAATGTTATCATGGTACATGACAATACTTCTCAAAGTATCATATGAAAGACTTAGTAGATTATCAAATTTATGTCTTATTAAAACTTGTTGGTGTGAATAATTTTCTCTTTGAGGCCCCATGTAAAAATAATGTATTGTATTCTTGCTGTTGTGATTTACGCAGAAGATATAGCTGAGGGGCTAAGGAAGAAATATTTATTGCTCGATATTTATCATAAATTATAAGTAGGAAATGATCGTGTGTGTTGATAGGCGAATTTCTAAACATTTTCGAGTTTTGCAAGCTCTTCACTTAGTATCACCGTCATTTGCGGCAGCTCATCCGTTTAGGTTTCTGGTGGTCGCAATGGCATGAACTAAATTCTCATAAATTCATTGAATTCATTGACTCAGGTGGAGAATGGAAAATTCGATCTTTGAAAACAATTCAACATATGCATTAATAAATAATTATTCATGCGCAACTGAAGGCCTCCCCACTAGAAGTAAATGCCGTACTTCACTTGCACATACTCTGCTTGTACACCTACTCGTAGTACATTAATTAAACAGCTCTTGTTTCTGATGGTATTTCCTTATTCGCCGGATTTGCCGTTTTATTCCGCGAAATGATTCTTCCTGGTACTCTATTTATCCGATACGGCAATAAATCGTGTTGCAATTCTGAGCAGAGGTCCTGGTGATTCGCTCCTTTCCATTTTGTTTACACTGTAAGCCTGTGTTGCTATCTAAACCTGTTTTGACCTTTAACGTTTCTGTACTGAGCAACCGCCGTTCGTGGTGGAAGAGGAGGATGAAATTCTACCAACTATATACATAATATGACCATGATAATCGCTCCAGATGGTCAAAGAGTTGTGTACACGACGATAATCGCTATGACCGGGTACTTAGAATGGCTGATGGCACCCACTTAAGCAAAATTAGTGTGATTCGGGATCTCTGCTAGGCTGCTAGGCTGAATCTTCCTAGTATCACATTAACAAAGTCTACATTCATGATGACCGTACGATTAGGGGGGTGGTCACTCTAAATTACAATTTAAGTATCTAAAGTTTAGCTTAATCAAAGTTTCAATTTCCAAAGTTTTGCTTTCTTTGGGAAGTAGTGGAGGTAGCTTGCCGAAAATAGGTAGTTGCACAGTCACCAAGAGAGACAATAGGTAGAAATCAATCGAACCTCTAAATACTGATCAAACCTGCCCTCTAGTATCCATCAAAGGGCCCTAAAGTACAACATCAGTTTTTATTGAAGCTTTACTTCTTGCGAAGTATACCGAAGTACTAATAAAGTAGAGAAATACTATAGCCATATTTAGATGCAAGAACTTAAGCTATGTGTTTAAGTGGTACATCCGTAACATTTTAGACAGTACTTACTAAGGAAACTTAATTGGATATTAAACTCTCAAAAATTTGATATACGGATGAAAGTCCGTCCAAAGCTCACTAGGTGACTCTGCTCCGGTTAACTAGTTTTTGCTGAGAATTGAAAAATCGCATGCTGCAAACTCGGATACTCTAACCTATCCCAAATAGTGATCGTCAAATGAAAAAGGAATCCACGGGTATTTCTGAACGCTGAGGCCATCTAGGCTTTAAGCCAACTCAATTCTGACAGAGTCCATAAAGTTTGTACTACTGGATTACACTTCCTGAGCTCTAATATTTGCCGGGGCAAACTTGCCCAAATATTTAGTCTTCGCGCATTTAAATTTCGAGATCAATCTAAATTTTTTGCAAATTAGGTTCTGCAAAGATGCCCCAATATTTCAATTTCCATCTTATTCTCCAGACTTTCCGTTTAACGAAGGCGCATCACTACCGGGATTCAGAAAGCAGGGTTGAACGAGTTTGAAGCGATGAGAATGACGATCTCGTCCTTAAAGCAGGTGATGATTACAAGAATTCAGATTATGCATGAATTGGACTTTGGTTTTGCGGTAACGAAACTCGCCTGCCACTATCATCTCTCACTGCTATGACACTGAACTTTTTCAGCTTCAGCGAATTGAGTTAAATATACCAAAACATGTCTGGCTGCGTCCGACATGAAAGCACTAGTCCAACAAATACTCTAAAGCTTCACTTCTCCCCTAGATACATCCAATAGGGGTGTTCAGCAATTTAAAAGAAAAACTTTAAACGATCAGGGCAGTCGGCTTCTCAGGTCATTATTTGAGATAATGACAGGAAACTTCGGTCAGTAGAGTCGTCGGGTGTGCCCTCTCCACTCCTCCAGCCTCAAACGCAATCGGAATATCACCCCCAAAATTTTTTGGATTTCTCGTCTATCACTTCTTTCGAGTACTTCAAATTGATGTCAATGCAGCAGCTAATGGGTGCCATGCGTCCCCTGACAGATTGTGACAGGTCATTACGAAGTTAGATCCAGTACCATGGGACCCTATTGTTTATTGTTTATGGAAAAAAACAATCGCATCTGTTGACCGCACCTGGTTCAATGCCCGTCAGCATCAGTAACCCTTTTGAGTAGAGCAAGCGATTATGGGATTTACGAATCCGCGCCAGTGGATCCGGCACATGTTGCTACGTGCCGAGCTTGGTGTTATCAGTATTACAGAGACTCGTCTGTGTGCATGGTTTCATCCCTAAAGTCGTTAACTCGCCAAGTTTCTTTGGAGCCACGTAAGCGTTACGGAGCTCACCGTACTAAGAGACTTGATGTCTGCAGTAGGGGGTAACCTTTTTCGTGCTGCGGGAAATTGGAGCGGATGAATCCTCGCAGCCACGGGGACTTGTCGAGTGGCTCAAGGATTGCCATGTTGGCAAAAAATCCTTCGGAGTGCATGGTTCTCCCCCTGGTTTTTAAAAAAAGTGTTTTGTGCGCCAGGGCCAAAACTTATCTGGTATATTAACTGTGGTACGCCAACTAGGTCCAAAATGTCCAACTCATCAGAGGCGCAGGCGACACTGCTCCCCGCTTTTGGATTAAGCTAAAAGGTGGAAACTCGCAAACTGTAACACAGGAATCTCCGACCCATCTCAGTTAGTAAAAGTCAAGGAGAAAGGAATCCTAGAAGATAATTCAGACCTCCCGCCAACTCAATCCTGGCAGAGATAAAGTTATCACTTAGAAGATAATCCAGACCTACAGCCAACTCAATCCTGGCGGAGATAAAGTTATTACTTTCTAGCTGGACAACCACCCCCGGACCTGAATTTCGGCCAAGCCAAAGTTCGCAACAATTAAGGATAAGAGCGCATTGGATTTAAATCTCAACTCTTGCTTAATCGCAAAATGGCTTGAGAAAAAATTCTGCTATAGTCCCCTCTCAGCTAAATACTCTCATGGCATTAGTATCGCTGCCCTCGGAGGTGTTTTAACAACAATCTTTTGACGATGACGAGGACAGTTTAAAAAATTCTCAATTAATCGTGGCACGCTCGTTTAATGTGGGAACTGAGAACGATCACTGGCACCTTTGCAATGACGCTCAACTGTTACAGAAGAAGAAATGCTAGTTGACTTTCTTCGATAGCGGGGAAATGAACCTTACGGACTTAAGATGTTGTATCACTTGTGGTTTCTCTCCCAGCAATCACTCGCTGAAAAAGTTGCTTATATGTTCCAGGTATCAGACGAACTTCTTGCAGTACAAGATGAGTTGTTAAGCATGGAGATCAGCAGAGTGCTCCCGGGGACTTCTGGGCTACTTCCCCTCTTCTCCTCAAGAAATTGTATTGAGAGCTGCTTCGAAAATATTGGTGAACCTGACCCCAGGAGCTCGGTCATCAACCCTCACTATGGGCGGATTTCGTGACAGAGGTGGAGGAGACGCTTCAGGGCAAATCGGCATATTCCGTAGCACAGAGCCCTTCTCCTTTCATTCCGATTGGTGGAAACCTACAGCTATTCTTTGCCCTCCTATTCCCATCTTCTTGGTCAAGTTTCATATGCGATTTCTCCCCTTACGACTTAGTGCATTCCTGACTTGTGGGTACCCTTCCGGAAAAAGAACATTCCACGCCAGGCGACGACGCAAATTGGGCCGGTCGCCAAATTGTTTTGGTTGCATGCCTTCTCCCCTGCTGGCATTCCTGTATCGGCTAGGTATGCCAGACAGATTTTCACTTCGGTCAGCATGTTGGTTGGTTTCCCAGATAAGCCTATCGACTGCTATTTATTGTGCATTAGGAACTTTAGTAGGAATGTCCTTCCCCCGCAGGTTGTACGCGCATCCCTTTCCAGCTGGTTGGGGACGTCGTTGCTTACTTATCGTCCTCGGGGGAGGCACGCACTAGCCGCCTCCCCCGTCCACAATATGGGAGCACTTTATCATCTAACGCTACAGCGTAGAGATATGCCTTAGTGTAGATATTTCAATAGAAGCTTTTGCGGAAAACCGCTTCCATCACTAAATTGCTCTGAGTAGATAAACTTACCTCGTTACGTAGTTTGTTGCTTTGGAGCCTGTACCCCCTTCCACCTACCTCTTGTGGTCGCGGTCGAAGTGGTGCTCCGGATTTTTGCGCCTTATAGTTGTTGTAATATTGTGTCGCCCCTAGTCGTAGGATTGTTACTTGTGCTCCTGGAACTTTATTGCTGCAGCGCTCTAGTAGAACTTTTAGCTTCTGGGGCAGAGTGGTTCGCGCGTCCTCTTCAATCTAGATGAAGATAACGTACTAATCATCGCACCCCGCGGAATCGCTCAGCGGCTTATAGACGTCGATGATTACTGCTTTATCATCGTCCGCCATGAATATTGAGGGTCTGGCAAGATTACGTTCCCTTCTTGTATTTAATCCTGAACTGGGTACTGGTCAGGCATAGATATACACAGTCCCTGTACGTGGCTCGCTGTTTTCGGCGTGGAACTCACTGCGTTGGACCTCATCATCACTTCTAGCTCGGCCGACTAGACTGCACCTTTTCTACAGCCCGTCTCCTCTGCTACGCAAATTCATCTTGCTTCAGTCTTTTGCGATGGCCTTCAACCTCACCATGGTTACCTCGAATCTCCGCGCTTCCATCTCACCCCTCAGATTACGCCGACGATTAGGTCATTCATGCCGCGACTGGCTTCACCGTTTGTACATATATATATCAAGAAAATGACCGACTCCAGCAGGCAAGGGAAAGTGCGCTATTAACCGAAACTACTCCACGCCTCTTCGTTTGAGCGAAATTCTGTGGGGATTATTGCTATCTTCATGTGGCAGGCTTCGGTCCCGCTCAAATATCTCTATTCACGGGGTGCCTGTGTGGGTATTCTCTCCTCTTCGACTTTAGGGGAATGTGAGGAGGTATACGCATTTGATCAGGAGCAGACGGACCAAGAACTACATATATTGTCCCAAACTATAAACCGGTTTTAGCCAATACTTAAAGGAGGACCGGGATACCAGAGCGATTCTTTGCCGTGGTCCAATGCCCATTACTCCTTCCTGCATGCCCTTACCAACCACCTCGATTTGCCCGCGCTGCTGAGTGTCCAGTCTCCTCTCCTATGTTCTTCGTGGCAAAACCTGTTTAACGAAGCGTCTTCGTTCCAAGGCGAACAGGATTTATCCGGAACTCTCCGTGCAGCTCACAAGGGGTCTCACTACTGGTGCGGCCTGGATCAAATCCTAGTATCAGTAGCTCCAGAAGCGTCAACTCCCTTCCATCCTAAGGGACTGGACCCATCCACTCTCGGAGTGTGCTCGGTCTCCAACCCATCCCTCCTCAGTTATATCATGGTCCGGTTGACAAAGTCTCCTCTGGTTTCCTAAACTATTTGGCCCTCTTCCCTCAGGGGTCTCGGGTCCACATACCGACAGGATCAGCTCTCCCTCGCTACTCTCGATTCTCTCCCGCCCATATGGTAGAGGTTTTTCGCGCATGACAGTTCTATCGAATCTCCTCCCTTATGCGCAAATTGATCGCAAGGTAGGCCGTTTCTCATGCAGTCTCCTCGACCCTGATCGCCTGACAGTCTCTACACCCATCTGCACTGTCGCTGTAGCATCTTCCCTCTCCAAGATCGGTTCTTAGGTCAGAAAAATATTAGATCATCCTACGCACCCTTGACCATGTCACCTCCACACCCTTTCATTGAAATTGTCTCCGCCGAGATTTCTTCTCTTCTGATCCCGAGCTGGAACCAGATGGGGTGATGTCTATCCACGGGATTCATACTTGATCAAGTCATTCTGATCCTCTCCGCTCGCTATCTCCAGCGAAGTTTCTGAGTAGCTGTTTGAACGGGCCCAACTTCAACTCAATCTACAGGCTAGAGTGCTACACACGACCACCCGAACCGACCTTACCTCGCTTCAACTGCTGGAACCCTCCCGGTATGTTCCAGTTCTAGGTTCCTTAAATTTATGGATCTTCTCAAATGCTTGAGGACCGGAACGTTGTCCTCCCGCTCATGGTGTGCATGCCTACGGACTTCTCTTCTTCGGCCGATAGACATAGTTTCACCTAGGAATTGGCGCTCCTTGCCTAGCTCATCTTGCCTCACGCGCCCTCGACTCTCACCGGGTGACGGCTCAACTCGTCCGAGATCAGTACCTTGAAAATTGTCTCCATTCTCCCCGCTGGAAGGAAGTCTCTCTCCAATTTGCGTGTCGAGTACTAGACAAAGAGTTCTGAAAGTATCTGCGGCCATTTTTACGAACGCCACTATGTCAGTAAGCGGGCTCACTCTTAGACCGTCCGTCGAGCTCTGCTTATCTGTCTGCTGACCTTATCTTCCGCCCTTGCCAACATCCCCTCCTCCCCACCTTGTCCCCGGACAAAAACACTACTCTGTATTCTTCAAGTTCACTGTACCAAGCAGGCCTGCTCCACGGCCGTCGTCTATGCTGTTCGTCTCGGCAATTCTTCTGCCATATAATAGTGCATAATGCTTGCAGGAACTTCAGCGACAAATTACTTGTGTACACAACGACATCAAGCGTTTTCCTCCAGGAGGAAGGCGGAAGCGTACATGGCGATGCCTTTTCTCTGATCCCGATAAATCAGAGAGCAGAACGGTCCAAGCGGGCTGGGGATCGTATACTAACATGCATGTATTCGGTGCAACGCGGGAGCTGATCCGCGCTAGCAGCAACACCGGCAATCTACCGCTCATTCGACTGAATCAAAAACCCAACGGGGCCTCTTTCCATTATTCTCCACTCGGGTTTTTTCAAGTTAGTCTCTGAAAGCGATTAGTTCGTCACACTGTTTGCCATGGACTTCACCGGTCCCCATGCAAACAAGCGACTCATCGCCAAGATCAATGTCCTGCTGGATATAGTGAAAAGGAAAATAACCTCTCCATCCCCTCGACGCCAGCTCTTGCGAATGCAGACAGCTCCCTCGCGAAAGGCAACTCAGCGGCGGACTGCTTTGACGCCCTGGATGTAGTGCCCTTGGCTTGCAGAGGACTCCTCGTCGTTCACGGTGTGGTTCAGTCCCCTCAACGACATCGAGAACGCCTAACCCGCCGTCCAAGGCCTCGCTTAGGCGACCGGCCTCCTCGCGAACAAGGTTCCACCCCTTCATCGTGGCTCCACCCCGTCACTAGGATCCACGCGCGCGGCCTCTACCCCTTTGGTTCCCGTAAAACTTCCTGGCGGGCTTGCCGTGTGCGTAGCTTATTCTCTCCACGTTTCTACGAGGTTTATGGGTATCTAGTTAAGGACTAACAATAGTACTGCACCACTGATAGCACTCACGCGGTTCCATCTACTCGGTGTTGGGTTTTCCGTTTGTTACGACACTGTGGAAAGTTATGACCTCGGCGTGCGTATGATGTGTAATGCGATAACCTCTGCCGTCTGTTTGCACTCTCCCCAGTTTAAATTGCCTATTCTTGGATTTTCGGCAATTGGTTCCCCAGGGGAAGACTTTGCAGCGCTCACGGTGGGCGGGCCTTCTCCTCATTCCCATACTCGGTCACGGGGATTGTAACGAGTTGTTGGTACATTGGGGCACTTAATTATTACACATTCTGCTAGTGACCCTGCCGTTTTCTACCACCTCCCATGATTCATATGAAAGATTTTTCGGACAAATTTGGTTTTCTGAAATAATATGAAAAAGTGAATGTGTCTGAACACTGCTGTTAGAATCAACAAGAAGTAATTATTTTTTGATTTCTGGTGTGATCTACAGTTGGAAATATGTATAATTGCTTTTCCAACATACGATTGCTGTATGTACGAACATCATCGCTTATTTCCTTACTCCCTACATGCCCAGATAAATCGTTCACCCTACAATACGACATTTTTCATCAACAGCTTTAACGATAGCGACTGAAATCC
This sequence comes from Synura sp. LO234KE, assembly GCA_015143735.1. Lineage (NCBI taxonomy): Eukaryota > Synurophyceae > Synurales > Mallomonadaceae > Synura > Synura sp. LO234KE. The sequence goes on along the minus strand of VKHC01000217.1, from coordinate 2,425 downwards.
GTGTTCACGAATATTATTAGGACGGTCGGCCTGTCCCGTCTCGGGCGAAACAATCACTCGGGCTTTCTCTTGTTTACACTCCTGCAGGGCCCTATCAAACGCATCCAATTCGAAGGGTTTTGTCAATACAAAGTTCGCTCCACTCTTCAACATCAAATTTTTGTCACTATCTAATACATTCCCAGTCAATCCCAGAATCAATCCGGTGTATCCGAGTCCTCTAATTTCCTTGATAGCAGTAGGACCATCCATCACAGGCATTATAAAATCCATGATAATCAAATCGAACGGTTGACAAGTGCAACCATTTGGAGCAAGCGAACCCGAAGAGGTCAACGATGCTTTCACCATATCCACAGCATTTAGACCGTTATCTGCTTCAACTATAACTGAGCAGCGGTTGCGGATCACTCTACAGAGCATCTTGCGGTTGGATACCGCGTCATCCACCACCAACACTCTCCGTAGGGGATAGTCATTCTTCACTTCTGGTGGATTCTCCGGGCTCAAAATAAAGGTGTCGGTATTGCTATAGTACTTAGGCTCAGCTAGTTGTATAGATTGCGGATATATTTTATCCCGAAACGACCAATTCACAGCAGAATATGAATGACTTTCGACAGGCACTAAAAAAGAAGATAGGGTTGACGGAGAACCATCACTTTCCTCCCCTTGGAATTGGAGGCGGCCCTCATTCATTTCGCCTTCTTCGCTCCCCTTCAACGACCGAGAGTCTTCCATTACTCTCTCATTCGATGAGTTCTTCTTTTCACCTTCATTCAGTTGATATGGGATACCTCCAGAAGATATTCGTAACTGTGGGGAATTATCGATGTGTTGCCAGGCGGAAGACGCCATTGTAGAGGCGGAACGAAAAAAGGACAACGCGGGAAGAACGCGCGTAGCACTCCGTAGCGTGCGAGAAGACCCTGTCCTAACAAATGGTTTGATTGGAAAGGTGACAGTGAATGTGGAGCCTTGATTTTCTCCCATGGACACGACCGAGATATCGCCGCCGTGTAGGTCGACGATGGACTTAGAGACTACATCACCGAAAACAGGTGCACGTAGAGGTACATTCATGATAAGAGTTAGGGAGCCCTCGACTTGGAATTGGAATATAAATAGAAGTAGCGCGATGCTTTGTAACTACTTACTGTATAATCCAAGGCCAGAACCTCCTCCAGCCTGCAACACTTCCGGATTGAATTGAATTACTTGCCGAAATAACTTCCGAATATTCTCCTGCACATAGGAAAACGAAGAGTAATTCTTGTCGAGCGAATCGATGAGGTAAATCAGGCGCACTGACAGTATATGACTTCATTCAAACGAAAACTGGATCCTAGGCAGATTTCTTTTTGAGTAAATTAGTACAAAATTGACAGGGACTCATTATGATAACACCACAATATTTTCCCTTGCCATTATGAGGGGATCGACATTTCGAGCCCTACTTACATTGTGGCTGTCGTACTCTTAATGTGCGTAGGAAGATCATATTTTGAAACTTGACTTTTCCTCACCTGCGAGAGGCCTACTCCTGTATCCGCAACGGTTATCTTCACAAACGGTCCAGCGACAAGAGCACAATCGTACATTCCGTTGCTATTACTTTCTCGCACGTTTGTAATCCAGTCAGAACCGTCGTCCAATGATACAGCAACCGAGACGTGTCCGCCGGGTGGAGTGAACTTGATGGCATTGGACACCAGATTGTGTATGACCTGTGACATCTTGTGACGGTCTACTTGAACCTTCATGTCATCGACAAGTCGCGTTGTAAGATCGCCCCCTTCATCCTGGGGGCTGCCTGTATCTTTACAAATAAGGTGGTGGTGCTGTCCGAAGTTGATTTCTGTGCTTAATGATATATTCTTTTCTCTCGCCTGTGATAAATTAAACAGAGATATAGAATATCAGCAGTGAGGATATACGCCAACAGGGATAGTCTTCAGATGCACATACGCACGGTATAAAAAACACAAAATACAGATTAATCATAATCGCATGTGCCCGTTCTAAGATTGAACATGGACGGTACACCAGCAGAGTTACAATTGTACTCTCTCTTGTTGTTGCCTGTGCGAGGTCAGATTCATAGCCACGACGTATAAAATTAAAGAATGAAGGTTACATGATGACCAGAATGAATTGATGTAGCTATGAAGAGAACAGAGATTGAAAAGGAAGAAATACATCCTATTATTTATTACCTGCGCTTGAAATATAGCCGTGGAAGATAACACTAAATCTTTAACAGATATTTCTTGCCGATCCAATTTCAATTCCCCATCTTCAATCTTATCGAAAGTCAGTAGATCCGATAGGATGTTAATGGAGGCCATGCAAGCGCTCTGAGAGGTCGCCACGCTATCTAGAATATCCGGAACTTGAATGTACTTCGGCAGTTCGTCACGCAGAT
>VKHC01000216.1:0-15325 GCA_015143735.1 Synura sp. LO234KE | reverse complement strand
GGGAGGAGGGAGGGCAGAGCTGAAGCATCATTCGTGTGCTCACCTCCGGGGCCCTTGTCGGACTCGTAGGAGGACGTCTTGTTGTCCACGTAACCTGTCGTGTACTCCCCTGCCAGAGGTACAGTCACGGACGGCCACCGAGTGAGAGGGAGGGAGGGGGAATATCGACCCGAGATCACATACCCGTGCCAATCATAAGCACATTCACAGCCCCTTTATCTGGCCTCGGCCTTAAGTGCTCCCCCAGTCCCTGTCCGTGTCCACTAGAGCCATGTCGTGAATGTTCGGGGTCATCCGTCCCAGTGTCCCACTCGTCAGGACCGCCGGATAACTGCCTCGTCAACAACCCAGTCGGAGGAGCTTCCCGATTAGTTCGCCTCCCCTCCTGCACATACCGTGTGCAATGCGAGTGGACACAGGATAAGATTGTTGATCCAAAGGTTATATGTATTCTATTGCTCTTTTCTAACCTGGTTCTTGATGGGCCGCATGTTCTCCCTTCGCGAGATATCTACCACGCTCATTTGCGTCTCCGAGCTGCTCTTGCGCGATGAGAAGTGCGTCCTCTTTTCTTCATCCTCAGACGGGGCGCAGTGGTCGAATTGACTGCCTCCGTAGGATATTTGTCTGGACAGAAATCCCGGTCCGGCGGAAGGATCGTCCCTACCAGGTGCGATATCTTGTGGTACTGCATGCTGGCCGTTCGATCGACCAAACCGTTGATTAAGTTTGTTATCAGATTTGTTTTCAGAATCTGAGCTTTCAAGAGGCCCAAGGTTGTCCACCGCTTTCGCGCTGGGAATTACGTGTTCCGTGTACGCACCACCCTTCGACGGCGGCATAGAATTATCTTCGTGGTCATGCTTATCATCAGGAACGGTACTAGCAAGACTGGAGAATTGCCTGGTGAGGAACCCTGGTAGGGGAGCGTCGTCTTGAGGAATTTCACTGCTCTTGGCAGATAACGATTGTCTCGGCTTCAGCGCTGGCCCTGCCACGTCAGGGGGCCCTAAACCAGAATTTTTACTCTCTCCTAACGAAGGAAACTCATAATTTGTTTTCTTCTGAACAGCAGCTTTTCCAGCACTTCCACTAGACTCTTCCTCACTAGCTAAACTGGAGAGCTGTCTGGACAAGAATCCTGGAGCGAGAGGAGCGTCGTCTTTAGGGGCATCAAACCGATCTACTCTTCTAGTTATTGGAACTAGTCTCGGTAGCACGATATCGGACTCTTCTTGAGAGACCAAGGTTTGACGTAACGGCTTCAAATCACTTTGGTCGTCTGGTGGTCCAAGCATTCTCAACTCCGATAAATAATCTATTACACTTCTCTGATTTCCAGAGATTAATATTAAGGGTCTAGAATATGAATGCCTTCAGCACTAAATTATTCTATGCTCTACGTGAAACAGAAATAAAAGTGCTATCACCACCGAGAACTGACTGTCCAACATTTAGACGTTGAAAAACCTTTTTTATTTTTTTTGAAAACATGAAGAAAGGTGATATATTTTCAAATAAATGGGTAATAGGCGAGAAATTAGGAGAAGGAGCATGTGCTCAAGTTTTTTCATGTTATGAATTATCTCGCGCTGGCAATCATCCCGCGGATTTCGTTATAAAATGTGCCCAACTTCCGAAAGGGACAGGAAAAGGCGCTGTCAAACAAAAAGCGATCGCTGACACACTTCACTATGAATTTGTACTATACAATGGTGTCTTACTTGACTTTAAATATGCACCTTTAATGCCAAGCGGCTCCTACGGAAATCATGCCGGGTTTCGATACTTAGTTTTGCAACGACTGGATACAGACCTAAAGGTATTTTCTCATTCTCACCCAGTTACCAGTAATAACGCATCTTGGATCGGCTCTAAAATACTTGATGGACTAAGAATGTTGCATATCAAAGGCTATTTGTTTGTTGACGTAAAACCTGACAATTTTATGCTTCTGAAGTCGAGAAAAAGTTCTTCTTCAGATTATCTACAAGAAGATACTGAGTTGTTCTTCATCGATTACGGTCTTGTGGAGAAGTATACTCAGTATAGAGAAGGATGCCACGCAGAGAAAACGAATCGAGGGGGTGTAGCGGGTACTCCTGCTTTTGTCAGTGTGACAGTCCACGAAGGTTCGAGCCCCGCACGGAAAGATGACGTTGAAGCAATGGTGTGTTCAATTCAAATAAAACAGCCTCTCTTTCTCTCTTACGCTCTTGCCTTCAACGATGCTAGGGCTATGTATTGCTGTCTCTTAGTATGGGTGGGAACCTGCCTTGGTCCACGGCCAAGTCCGACGAAGAGTGCCGGAGAATGAAAAAAGAATGCGATATCAGAAGATTAGCTTCTGATCTCGATATGCCCGAGGTATGCCAATGACGTCTGGGACTCCCATATGCTTCTTTTTCCCTTGTCCCGATCCCATCATACACTGACTGCGTAACGGTCCACTTCGCTCAAATTTTTAAGTGCTTGTTTTCAATATTCTTATATGCCAGATCTCCCATATCTTTGCGCTCTCTCTTAGGTGGGGGAAATCATCCTGCGATGCCGGTCGTTGAGCCACACTCAAGAACCTGATTACGACCACTACCTTGGATTACTGTCAGCCATGTCCAGCAGAAAACCCAGTCTACCGGTAGATCGCGTAACCTCACTATTCTGCGCCATAACATCTCCTGAACCACCCTTCATCCTCACGTTTGAACGCTTCGTTGCTCTATTAGCGACAACCGCTGACCTCCAGAGCGAGCGGTCAGTCGCAGCCTCGTAGTGGAGGAGGTGGGAAGCTAAGAGGGCGACCGCGGAGTTCTGGCAAGGAAGAAGAGGAAGATCCCCCCAGTGACAAGGAGAACGACGAGGCGATCGGTCTGTGTGTAGAGGAGCCGCGTGTCCCCACGGAGACGTCCAAAGGGTCAGCCCGGCGAACGAGGAAGACGCGGACAGCACGCCCTCAAGAACCAGTCCCAGACGTGCTGCCAAAGCCCAATAAAGATGGCGAAGTTGATATGAATCCATCTCTGTCTCGATCCGCTCTATGTGTTCCGGTCGGAGAGCTGCCCAATCCGCCGCCTCGGGACCGTTCTGGAGCACACCCCTTTTCGGAGGAGGAGGTCCGGAGTCAGCATGCCGGAGCGAAGTCCGCAATATTTCGGGCAGAGGACCAACTTCCTTCTACCGGTCTACAGGCCGGCCCTGATCACACAGTACCCGATTCCCAGCCCGGTCCATTCCAGGGCCCATCACCTCGCCGCCGTCCGGAGCGGGCCGCGTCCCGTGGGTCTCGTGAATCCTCCGCGAGCGCCGCCACCGCGATGAGTGTGGATCCGTTGATGGTCGGCATTGTCCTGGAGATTATGTCAGGACCGATGCGCGGCCAGGTGTACGGTGTACCCGCTCGAGTCTCTGCTTCGAGGCGGGCGGGCGGTCCAGAGGTGGGCGAAGAGGTGGGGCTTGTCACTGTCGGGAGAGAGGGCTGTGACCTGGCGCTGCCCCACGACGAATACGTGTCCGAAAGGTGAGGGGGTGGGAGTTGGGGCGGAAGTGGGAACGGAACCGTACTGCCGCTGCTTCTGCTTCTGCAGCACCTCTCACGTCGCGGGTGTTGTGTGAACGACAGACATGCTACCGTGCGATTGGTCGCGGGCGTCTCCGGAGAGTTGGCAGTTGAATTAATGGATCTGGCCTCGACCAATGGCACTAAAGTCAATCGGTTCAAAAAGATCCCAAAAAAACGGTAAAATTGCTGCATCTCTTTCTATCCTCCCACCTATGCTTCGGTAACACTGGGCCTTCGTAATGTTTTGTGCAGCTGGGTTCGAGCAAACGTGGGAGATACTCTCACCGTGGGGGAGACCGAGATCAAAGTAGTTCTGAAAGTAATGTAATCATATCACTCCTTATGGGACAGAATTACAGGGACGGCTTAGTACTGCTATCGCTATAATACGTATTTTTTCCTTCAGTGCATTATTTTTCTCGCTCCATACCTTGCCTTCTTAGCGGTCGTAAGAAGTAGGACTGCTGGCTGGTGACCTCCTTGCAAGTGGTTAAAAACGTGCTGGTGGCACTAAGAGCAGCAACAATAATCCTAGCGAATGCAAAGCTAACAAATTCAGGACAAGAATCATACTTCCCGAAAATCTGCTACTACTTATTTATTAATAGGAAGCACGAGTGGAGACAAAGAACCAGGATAAAATACGGGCAATACCCAACAAAACATCAAGCATATAGCCACCCTCTATGTGTCTGCCAGGTGGCAAGTCCCGCGACCGAATAGAGGGCTCTGAGTGAATGCAATCGGAGAAGGTTATCTTCAGCCCTCCACCACATCCCCATAAATGACAGGTGTGGATACACACCACCAGGCAGAACGCAAACGCAGGGCTAACTAACGGAAGTTCGCTACAGCAGCAGAGGCTGGTGCAGGTCCCAGTGGGTGAGCGCTGGATCCTAGCAGGGAATCCTGCTGAGAGCGGTAGAAAGCCGAAGAGATCATCAAGCAGGAAGTGGGCGTAGTACAGTGGCGGTTCGAGGAGGTGGCACATAGCGAGGTCTTCGACTCTCTCGCCTAGTAGTCGCGGGAATTGTCACTATCACTCGCAAGTAGCTCAGTAATACAATTTGCTAAGTTTCGTTTCCATCCGAATTTTAAGAAACTTAGGCCCACGCGAGTTTATTTCAATCTACAAGTTCTGAACTCTTTCTATCACGTTAGTTGGATTCATCCAAAGTTATCGCACCTATCCAAAGTTATCGCATCTATCCGATACAAACACTAAACGGTGTAAATTCCTTGCTTCGAAGCTACGGGACGTTATAGAAAATAATATTTCGAGTGAGATAATACAGCTAGATCATGTGCAGAGAAAATTATAAATCCTCACAAAAACAACCAATAGAACTTGGTGCCGGGACACATTATATTTCTAAAACTTCCAGTGTGCGTTGTGGGTTGTGGCCAAAGGAAAAATGTCGAAAATGGTCTAGACAAGCTACGCGATCCTGGCATTGACACATGGCAGGATAAGTTCCTGGAGTTACAAAAAATTTTATGATTATTAGGCATGCTACATTACTACATCAGATTAATATTGTGCTAGTGCTTTCAATAAATTTAAAAAAGCAAGTCTTTCTTGAAGAAATTAAGAGGTTGGAAACAATAAGCGAGATAAATGAGAATATTTTATTAAAGAATCAGAATAAGTACAAAATTAGTACATACAAAAACATTGGATCTGTATTTGAAAGTTATGCTCAAGCGAGTATCCTTGGTAATATGAAGGATGAATCAGTAGCAATCGTATCTTTCCCTTCAGAATTCCCTTATTTCGGCAAAAATTTCGGAAAAGTTGTTGTTACTTCGAATGGATTACTTCATTTCACATTATCTGATAATAGCTCTTTTTGCTGCGTAGGAAAGAGTATGATTGATAGCTCGGTTCCGTATAACGCAATAGCTGCATTCTGGGTGGATTTGTTTGTAGATCTTGATTCAGCTATTTACTACAGCGTCATTGATGGTTCCTTGGATTTCACAATAATATATTATAATGTGAAAGCGTTTTTCCAGTCCAAGTTATGTACTGCAACGATAGAGTGCGTTTTCTTCATGTCTGGGGAAATGTATATAAACATTGTCTCCAATAGTATTGGCAACAATGTAAATTGCCGAGGCGCAAATGTATCTATTGGGTTCAAAGGCTCTGCAGATGATGGAGGTCAGCAGTTGGTACCCGTTGGTACTTCCAATATACCTAATAGGATATTGTTTCAAATAACACCAGTGAATTAAGCCTGTAAGTGCGCTAAATAAATATAGTTTTTTTGCCGAAAATCTTGATAGTTAATTAGTGTGGGTAGTAGAAAAGTCCAATTACAAATCAAAATGAGGGAAAAATACGCACCCCCACCTAAGGAACCACTGCCCTAGGTACCAAATGGCAAGCCCCGTGGCTGAGTAGGGAGATCCAGGTGAATGCACCTGGAGTGCTAATTTTGCTTAGAAAGCAACGAGGTCCCCAACTAGGTGGAAGGGGACGCATGCACCCCCGGCCAACAGTGTTGCAGATGGGGGCAAGATGGATGCGAAAGGGAGGAGGCATAAACTATCCGGAAGCACATCACGAGCAGGGGAGGGGTGCGCAAAAGGATAAAACACAGAGAACGACCTCTCCTGAGAGAAGAATGAAACCTCTCGCGCATTGACACCAGGCGAAATGCCATGAGAACCACTTTGTGAAAAGGAAGAACACCACTTAGAGCGGGACCAATGGGGTAAAAGGAAAAGCTAAAATTGAGAAGCTTCCTAATTCCGCTACCGCAACAAGCAACGACTTCAGGGGCAAATCCAGGCATACACGAGAGTCCCTGTCATGCGGTTTCTCCGCTAACGCCAAGCATTTCGGGGTAGTAAGAGGCGGAATTGCCACTGGTGCCGAGTCCTTCAGTGCGGGTTCTTTAATGTGCATCTGTATAATAATCCACCGCGTACCGACCACTACAGCGGTACCGCTATAGTCGTCACTATGATGGCTCACCGCGTACCGTAGATCGGCTCTAGTATATTGAAGTGTGTGTTGTATCGAAACGTTCTAGTTTTGCTTGTACTATGAGTAATCTAAAGGGTTCCACAATTCCTAGTAGAAACAATGCAGACGTCAAAAAAAGGCGAAATGCTTAACAGAACTGCATTAATTAGAAATATTAAGAAACGAAGAAAATAATGGCAAGTAAGAAAATTTTCAAGATTTGAAGGTCTAGTTTCGAAAATACACGAAATGAAGCTCAAATGTCAGCGAGGCGATACGCAAAATAAAATAAGACATGAATTAGAACTCCTTATGCCTTCAACATACTAAAATATGATCCTCCATCGACCTTGCCTTTGTAAAGAATTCAAAATAGAAAATTTTATTCAAGTACGAAAAATTTCGATGTCGACGAGAGTTTTTCACTATTTCTAATATTTCTTAGCATTTAGAGTCTTTTCAGGACAATAAATTGATTATATATCGAAATCCAGAAAGCGTTCGATTCAAAAATCGATATTTGTTAAACGGAAATTTCGTTGTTCGAGGTTTATTGATCCAATACTTAGCTAAGATTATCATCAAACAGACTATTAATTGATTTCGTTTACATCTCTACCATCGTTTTGCTCACAATATCAAATATCCAGGTCACTTAATAGTATTTTGGGAACAATTAGATTTCCGCTTGTTTTGCCAGGTACTAAAAATTTTACGTCAGCTGTACCGCAATAGCCACTATAGCGGAACCGCGTACAGCGGAACCCTTTTGTACGTACGTACACCCGCTATAGCGGCTGCTCTAGGAGCACTATAGCGGATGGTGATTTATTACACTGATGTCATCCGACTGCTTGTTCCCAAAGTTCATCCACTCCACTTCCCACGCAGTTAGAAGGTTCGACCACAATTAGTAGATGGTCGAGGGCCATGGGACGGGTTCTCAAATATCCTCGAAAATACCTTCGATACGATACGTTGGCGCGAGGGAAAAGTGGCCCATGTTTCTATCGATGGGCAAGTTGGTGTAAAGATAACCGGTGCATGTACTTGCCTCACGTGGTTTAACATGAACGCTGGGCATATTCGTATCTCACCACTTAGCCAGTCCTCTTGCAAAGCAAAAATTGTCGCCTCCACTCGAAAGAAGAAACGGCATCACCAGCATCCAGGGACGTAGAAGACTTTGTCGGGAAGGAATTCCTGGGCTTCATATTGCTGGGATGACCCAAGCGGTGTAACATCTTTAACTTGAAGTAGACCAAACAGTTTCTCCAAAAGTTCGAGCGCTCCTCCATCCATTAAGGTGATCCGATAAAAAGCATTTCCAGCGAGATATGGGAATTGCGCGACAAAATTGCTCTTCATCGTTCCCCATTCCTTCCAGATGAGCTTTCCATGTATTGCACTGCTGTCTCCTGAGGTGCAGCATATCATCTTCAAATGCCAGCTGAGTGTGCCGCAACAAACTGGCAGCTCTCTCATAATCATTGTGACGTTCTGCGTTTTCGTCAAAACCAAAGAGGCAGTGTGGATTGAAGCAAACGATTTCTCATTATGCAAAACCGTTTCAGCAGTTTTCCCAAATGCGACAAATCCAGACGAGCTGCTGCGTTTTGAATGCGTAGATTATGTAGATCTGGAGACACAGGCCTTTTGGCAATTTCTGAGGCAAAAATCTGTAGAAGCCGAGTAGTAAAATACTAAGATATGTATGGGTACAGTCACACTAACCACGTTTTTAAAACTAACCCTGTTGACGCGCTTGCATGTAGTCATAGTAGCCGTCTACACGACAGGAGGAGAACTCTTTTTTCCAGCAGAAGTACACTCACAAGTAAAGCTCTAAATGCCTTACATTTTAATACCCTTGCCGTCACTAGATCTTCACCGCAATTCTTCTACTCCGTTACCACTCGAACGAATTCCTCGTGTTCCTGACAAGGAGTGCTTTCCCAATACTAACGAGAATTCTTAGAAGGAAGCATCGCCTGGCTGGTGGGTCACTTTTAGTTTCTCTATCTTGTCAGAAGGAGCTCTGACTTAAAAAGAATCCTAATTCATGCTATTGAAAGCTATCCTAATCAAATTCATAGGATCCAATAGGAGGCGGTGGCGAATGAACGACTTCCTCAAAATGATCAAATTATTGCTTTTTTCAAAGGATTAGCCGAAAGCTCTTGAACTTAACCGTTTAGAGTGCGCTTAGGCTTAGGAAAAATAAATTTCTGCCAGAAGAGAAGGTAGAGGCAACAAGCACTATCCCGTTGGGGGGGATACTTCTACAGAATTCAGAGTGTTAAGAATGACTGAGAAATGACATCAAAATGTCATCCCGCTTTGGGGCCCTGGTCAGATTCGCCTCTTACACCCGAAAATAAGCGATGATAAGCAATATTGGGCAAGCAGGGGAGATGAGCAGTTTTATTACAATATACAGAACTCAGCCAGCGTGGATGTGATGACGTTTAGCACACTTAAAACATCAAATGGATAACGAACAGCCATTTTGCCCGACTTTGGGTAAAGGGTATTTTGCGGAAGCAGGTGACAGAGGTGCACCAGAGTGCCTCCGCCCCGTTAGTGAATTACCATAGGGAGAGGAGGCAGCCAGAGTGGTATGTTGACCTTTTGATTATGCGCTGGAAGATGTTTACGGGCGGAGTATGAACCTCCACACCTGGCCAGAGTAGACTAATGTGCAGATTTCTTCGAGCGCGATGAATTCGCATGACCGCACGCCGGATCTCCTTGCTTGTGAACATTTGACATTCATGATGATGTAGAACGTTTGTTGATGAGATTCAATATATGATCACACAAATTGGAATAATTGGAAAAATTTCCAAATGGTCGACGCCGCGATCATTAAGCATTGAGATATGACCCTCAATGACTGCAATATCACTCCGTTGTTGAGACCACACTCTATTAAGAAATTATATCCAGGAAGATAGTAAAGTACCAAGACCATCATTACAAACGTACGCTGTCCTGATATTTGCATGGGGCCGCAAATATCATTACTCGTCTTACTACCCTGCAAAGTACTGGGATATTTTCCTATTGGATAATTCGGAAAAAGCAGTAGACATTTAAAAAGATAAGATTTTGCGTGTTATAAAGTTGCTCCGTCAGAGACTCGACGGTTTTTGTCGAGGTCAAAGAGTAAATGAACACAAGGCACTAACGTCTCCAGCGGGTTAGGATTAATTGACAATTTCGTCAGCGCTAGCCAAGTCAAAGTCTTCCAGAGTTGGACACGAAAGGGAATTTATGAAGTAGACTAAAGTTTTAAAACAGCGGGTGCAATTTTTATATTCGAGCGGAATCCATTATTACGATATTGATTATCTGCAAAAAATAATGAGTTGATATTCTTTGATGGCAAGATTAGCTCCCAACGTCGTAAGTGGTCAAGAAAGAGGCATGACACGATGAATTGTACTCTCGAGAAATAGTTTAATGCCGTATGACGGTTTTTGTCCCGATCACATCGAAAAAATTTCTACTCCAGTTTTGAGAAGCTTCAACGCAGAACTTTTCAATAAGGAATTGAATCATCGATAGTTTGGGTGCCAAAATGAAGGCTCAGAAATCGCCAGCTTTAAAAATCGTTAACTGCAAAATGAACAAAACAAATTGGCACATTCCCGTGGAGGTAAAGTAGGGTTTTTAACAGTATCCGCCGTGGCCTGGACCAACCTTTCAAGCCCACGAATTTGAATAGAGGTAAAGGTTTAATTGTTCTCAGCTCGGATCCTTGGAAATGATGACAGCCAGCACGCGATCTTCTGCGTCCAAGTATTCCGATTAAATTGCTTGCCAGCAGTTTCTTTAAAGAGTCCTAGCTACCACTTCACACCAGGGTTTGCTCCGAAATCATTACACTGGTGGTCGAAGTCAACGCAAAGATGTGTTCATCCTGTCTTCACCGGAGCACGACAGTACTTCCGCTGTACGTGACAAGAAGGCAGTCCCATCCTGCGCGACTGATCACATCTCTTAGCCCTCCTTTCCGGAAATAAGCTCCCACATCAGTGTTGGGATAAACAACAGGATTTGGCTCCGATTCGCGATTCACTCGTGAAGGGAGCAGCTCAAACCGCCAGGTACAGCCTCCCTAGGGATAAGACCGCTTATATGTTAAGTACATGTGACATCCATTTGGGAGCATATTATTCCTCACCGCTGAAAAGCTATTTCGTCTTTTTGGACCGCTCAGCTTATGGATATCGGGGACAAAGAGCGCACTTTCTGCAAACAGCGTGGACGCTCCAACAGAGTTAGAGCTCCTTGGATAAAGAAGTGCTCATCAAGATAATACTCCACTTGTTTCAGATATCTGGAATAGGACTCTTCCAGCTGTTCAAGACCCAGCATGACCTTGACAACCCTCCCTAGGTCATTTACGTCTAACGCAACGGCTGAGAATATTTGTCTTTCAGGTTACATCCATCAGATTTGAGCTCATAGGAGCCATCTCCAGCCTGAATATTTGCATCTGCCCCAATTCCCTCATATAGCGAGTTTGCACTAACATGCTGCCTGTCACGTTTGCCGTGGCGCCTCAAAAAGGGCACTTGGATTTTGATGCACTTCTAGACATGGGTGGAGATTGGCCTCGCTCTTGTTGGGACATAATATAGCGTTCTAAGAAAGTCCTCCGGACACAGTCACCCGGAGCCCACTTGTCGGCACCGGAACTAGCCTCTGGGTTCATAAAGGGTGAGTATTTAATAGTTGGTGCCTCAAGCCATGTCTGACTTCCTTGTCTGTCATTGATGATCTAAAACTAATCGGTTAATTTACCGAAATGGTAAAAGAATAATGGATATCCATGACGATTTAAGTGATATTCAAAATGTTATGAGATAAAAAGTATCATGTTGCGCTCTTTTTCATAGGCCAGTTCCTGCTATAGTACAATTCTGTAAAAACCACATGTTCTACCCCTAGTGGCTGGATGGCATATGCGAGCTGTTGGAAGGGGGGTAATATGCACGTCCGCGCTCCTGGTTCTTAGCGACTTTTATCAGGAAGATCGTTACCCGAATTTCGTGTTGTTAATCAAGCGACTCCTACAACGCAACTTTTGTATGAAATGCCTAGCTCTAATCTCGCTATGTCGTGTGCTGCGTCCCCTGGAGCGGGGAAAGTGATGCTTAACTGTTTTGGCAGGATTCCTTAAACTTTATGCTTAGGAAAAAGTGAATATCTTGGCGCGGGAACCTGGTGGGGGTCTCATGACAAAAAAAGGGTATCAGAATGTGAGCTTATGACCAGAGTTCTGTCTCTCACTGAGTTTGGGTTGGTTTGAGCCAGTTGGTATGAAAAACGTTTGGCGGTTTTGTACCTGCTGCATTCTCAGATTTTTCTACTCTAGTTCTGAGAGATTTAGCCTCAAAGTTTGCGAATGAGGTGCTAGATGTATTCTATTTAAGTCCTGAAAGGTTTAGTCGCCAAAGATATGAAATCGTTGAATTCGGGAGATACTAGGATTCAGCCCCAAAACTCAATATAATGAAATATTCGGTTAATTCTTCCGTGGATGGAGATCGAAGAATCCCTCGGGCTTGGATTGTGTCGAGCCATAATCCAGATCGCTTGAAAGACCTAATATTTGCTCGAGCCTGGTGATATGAGTGTCACAACGGCATGTACATCAAAAATACAAATGAGGGTTCTATCCACTCCCTCCACCGCGAAAGTTCCTGTTCCAAACTACAAGCAAATGCGAAGCAGCGTATTATTTTTATCCTAGGAGGGTTCCAGATTACTTCAAAGCCGCCGATTCAGCTACCTATATCAGGACCTTCATCGCCTAAAAGCGAGGAAGCATGGTGAAGCTATCTGCAGAGTGTTAAAAAGGCTTCCTAGAACTCTACAGATTTCATTGTAGCAACTTAGGTGCTTCTCTCCTGCGAACGAAACGGCACTTTAAAATCTTCTAAAGAGTGATTTACATCGTAACACAGAACATATCACCAAAGGCCGAGCGAAGTAGAAGTCTCGGCGTTTTGATGTCCTTGATTTTCCTTTGCCTTCGAGAATTTTTCGGCATATGTAGTCTTAGCGTACAAGTCGATTTCCAGAACGCTTGGACTTTTCAATGTCCAAATTTGGACTTTTTCATTTCGTATTTTACATTACCTTTTTAGTGTATCCAGCAGTTTTAATGGGCCGCTTCTCGCTAGCAACAGGCACGTCGAGGATTCAGCACCATCACCGGGTTCGATTCCGAGCACATTCTTTCATTTCCGTTGAGCTAGCGCTTCTAATCCACCGGCCTGCACGGGCATCCCCCTTAGTGCTCCCGTGACCCCAACACTCACCCAGGACAAATTATCACGGAACTCTTTCCATGATGACAGGAGGCATAATTTACTTGGATTTTGGACAAATCGACGAAGATTTTGCAACGACTCTCATCCCTCAAATGCTCTGCCAGACGATTTATTCGATTGCGGCGATTTAAATCTCGTAGAGAAACTTCAGTGTCGTCTGCAGATCCATGATTCTTCACTACTGGCAAAACTTTTTTGTTAAAGTTGCTGGCGTTAAAGTTCTGGCGCAGCTCCTTTTTCTTTCGGGGCGATACTTCTTGTTTTACGGAAGGGTGGTAAGCGTGGAGATCACAGCCTGCCCCCGTTTCTTCTGCATCAAGAACGGCAGACACTTCCTTCGTTCATCCACGGCTACCACTTCCCATGCCAACATGTGGTTCTATCGTCTTTAGACTATAGCCGAAGATTCTGCGGAGGGTTTCGTTCAGTGTTCTTGGGCTACTTTACTGCCTCTCGAACTGATTGTTACAAAACTGCTCAGAGAAATTTGTTTACACTCCTCAGCCTAACATTGCATTTTAGCGAATTTTTATTAATTGCGTCATGGATAATAACGGGGTATAACAAAATCCGACAGGGATAATTACGGAGTATAATAAAGTCGTGGATAATTGGCACCCGTAGTTAACCATATTTTGTTAACCATTATACCGAATTATCCATGGATAATTACGGTACCGTGAATAACCCAGCATGGATATTCACGTATTTCTGTACACTGATGTGAGGCTCGTCTCTCTATTTGCCGAGAACTTAAGAGGCGTATGATTCGGGACCGATTCGTACATTCCCACCCGTCCCGCCCCTTAGCATTCCTCCCTTCACTTCCCCCCTAATTCATGCAGCCCCCGAGGAATTCGTCAACTGGATATGAACTCACCAGAGGCTATCGTCCCTGCAAATCCGGTTATTACTTTTTCTTGCGCTCTCGTTCTCTCCCGGATTGCAAACATGCAAGGAGACGACGCTGAGCGGCCAAGTCACTGGAGTGCCTTGGTGGCGACGCTCCTCAACAACGGATCTTCTCACGTTATTGGAGAGCAGCGTTGCTAGTTTAGCTTTCTGGGCTCGATAGAATTTTATTTCGGATTTTTTCACCTATGAACCAACTGGCAAGTCTCGTGACCGAGTGGAGAGCTCCGGGTGTAGGTGGTACCCGGAGCTGAATGGTATCCCCAACAAAATCCCTTGTGCCGTTGGGGGGGGGGGAAAAGACAGAGGCAGGAGTATGAGGTTCACCACACTCGCGAGCTAACTGATACAAATGGGAATGTCGGTCCACCGATAAGTACTCGACGTGAGGAGAGCGGGGGGATCTCAATAAGATCGGGGAGGGGAGCGCCGTTTCGGGCACCGAAGAGGATCAGGTTGACCGGACGACGGGGTCGACTGGGGCGGCGTTCGGTCTATTCCGGGCGAGCGAGCGCGCTGGAGGAGCCCGAGCAGCCGTTTGCCGCAAGTCGATACCCGGTTGCCGTCCCAAGGGCTTCCGGAGTGGAAACGCACGTATGCGCAAAATCCTAGCTTACTCACCAACCAACCCCCCATTTCATAGTACGCTTTTGGGAGAGGCCGCCGCCCCCTTCCCACACTCGGTCACGGGGTTCGCCACTTGGCACATGAGGGCTCTTATTTAGCAGCCATACTTATAATGTACCAGTTCAAATGCGGGACCTTACTATAGCTCGGAGTGATGTTCCTACTGCTACCTATCATCAAGGAAGCGTAAATAAAGGAGCGTACTTTCTACGTCTCTAAGACCTGGTGAAGGTAATTACGCGCTAGTTGCTTGGGTAATTACTAGAAGTTCTTAATAATTGTTGGAATAGTACTGCCTATTACTACTGCATGTAGGAAACCAGTGGTGAGGAAGGTTTACTTGTAACTAGGAGTGTGCGCCTCGTTCTTTTCTCCTCTACGAACTTCTGCATTCACAACATTTTCGTTTTTTTCATTGCTGGTCTGTCCACTAATTCGGATCGTGAATCAGAATGACACTTAATCATACTATCACCATCGTTGCACAAGTTAGTTATATCCCTTTCAGTCGGCTGTGCGGCGGCTGAAATCCAGTATTGCTAATTCTTGTAGGCAGTCTGCAAAGAAAAGTTTGTTCCAACAGCTGCACTACTCCCGCTTCGAATTCTCGCTACTCCGTTAGACGATTCTGTTGTACTAAAAATATGCTTAAGTTAAATTGTATTAAAGTAACAAGACTTGGACACGGAAAGTACGCAAACGTATGAAAATTAAACATAGTAACTAGAAGATTCCTACGCAACATCTCTGATAACTGTCGTAGCAGGTGGTTGTCCAATTGTCAATGGAGAGGTCGATCAAACTGTGGACGTACTCCATGACTGCGCGATCATGAAGCTCGTTCTGAAACCGTTCTCGTAAGTCGTCCAGCACACGCTGCGAGTTACCACCGAAACAAGGCAAGTG
>VKHC01000215.1:0-15349 GCA_015143735.1 Synura sp. LO234KE | reverse complement strand
GAAATACGACGACAATAATCACGTTTTTACGTGGTGGCCGACGGTTTGAAATGAAATAACTTTGGTAATACATCGAACTAGTGCTCAATACTTATATCTGCAGTTAGTGCGTTGCAAAAGAAGTGATTCAAGCAATGGTAGACCTCTCAAAGTACCATTGGTGACGAGTAATGCAGGAAATAATGCGATAATACTCCCGTTTTTACGTGGTGGCCGGGGTTTCGGAAGAAATAACTGTGGTGATATATCGAACTAGTGCTCAATACTTATATCTGCGGTTAGTGCATTATATAATATGTGATTCAAGCAATGGTAGACCTCACAAAGCTCAATTGGTGAAGAGTTGTGTCGGAAATAAGGCGACAATAATCACGTTTTTACAAAATGTGGCCGACGGATAGTTAAGAAATAACTTTGGCAATACATCGAACTAGTGCACAATACTTATTTTCGCGGTTAGTAAATTGCATAGTAAGTAATTGAAGCAATGGTAGATCTCTCAAAGCATTATTGGTGAAGCATAATCCAGGAAATAATGCGACATTATTCCCGTTTTTACAAAATGTGGCCGACGGTTAGAAAAGAAATAACTTTGGCAATGCATCGAACTAGTGCTGAATACTTATATATGCTGTTAGTGCATTGTATAATATGTGATTCAAGCAATGGTGGACCACTTAAATTGACATTGGTAAAGAGTAATGCAGGAAATAAGGCGACAATAATCACGTTTTTACAAAATGTGACCGACGGATAGTTAAGAAATAACTTTGGCAATATATCGAACTAGGCACAATACTTATATCTGCGGTTGGTGCATTGCATAACAAGTGATTCAAGCAATGGTTGACATCTCAAAGCATTATTGGTGAAGAGTAATGAAGGAAATAATGCGACAATAATCACCTTTATACAAGGTGGCCGACGGTTAGAATGGAAATTACTTTGGCAATACATCGAACTAGTGCACAAATCTAGTACATCCCCGAGTGTTGTTTGTGACTCACGATATTTTGCCTACTCACCTTAATGTGACTTTTCGTACTGCGTTCTTATTGCGTCCTCCCGCGGCCTTCGGGGATGTAGTAGGGGATTAGCTACTAACCGAATCCTCCGGGTGTAGGTACCCGGAGCTTACAACGCACTAGGTCACGGGTTTGCCCTTTTGTTCATGGGGAGTGGTTGGTTCGGTGGGGGGTGCGGTTTTAGGTCCGCACTGGAGTGTTAGTTTATCCTACCTCTGACCTCATGGTAAATTAGTAACTATGCAATCTTCTGGAAGCACGATGGTGTGTTTTTTTTTTTATAGGGGCAAACAAGATACAACGATGAGCCTCGTGCTTCAACTGCACGAGGACCTCCCACACTGTGGAAAAGAGTGATCTAGATTCGCTCCCTAGAACTAGTCGCTCTGCTTCCAACCACTACTATCTCTCGTGGATGTGGGGGCGCGGCCGGTGCTGCTGGTGGTGGTGTGGTATCCCGAGAGGAACGGAGCGGTGGCAGGAGGTGGTGGTGCTGGTACTCGCTGCGTCTGCTATGCTGCGCGCAGCAGAGAGGAGATCTATGCGATCAAATTAATTATACTAGCTAGTAGTTTTACAAGCTACCTAGCGGTGCCACTACATCTAAGGCTAAAACGAAGACAAGCAAACTGAAAAGAAGTAAATAACGCCCTTTACAAAGCAAATAATTTAAAGCGGGTATACATGTACGGATTCAATCCGGAAAAGCATATTGCGCGAAAGGTCAAAAATGCTTAGAGTGTAATAGAACACTATCAGTTATCTAACAGATGATTTAAAGGCGCAGAGGTCCTTTACACGTGATTGAAACGCATCAAGGATGGCCTCCAGCACCGAACCTAAGTCATATCAACGGTGAAAAGAGTAGAAAGTTAACGGTTTTGAGTAATTTAATTGAAATACATGAGTATGAGTAGGTAGGTAGTATCAGTTAAGCGGCCACAATTTGAAGGCCGCCCTCGCTTCACTCAATGAGAACGGGTATCGACAACATTATGTCAAAATGCAAATATGCTAACGTGTTCTAGATAGTTTAAAATAAAGATAATTTGAAGGAGCGTACATCTAAAATAAGCAAGCATTCGTTTCCTATATCGAAATCGAATCACGGAGTTAAAAACACATCGCTACAGAAAAAGCGATTGTTGTGAAAATATAAGATATTGATATATGATTAACTACAATCGAAAACTGATCATTAATGTAATATATACGAATCGAACCTGTTAAATGTTAGTACAAGTGCGTAAGTGCTTCTACAACGGCCAATATACCTTATGAGGAAGCAGATTACGATAGTAATATAAAACATTTATTGAACACTACGTCTCTAAATACCCGCATATCTCCAGCCACTTAATAAATAACATACAAACTTCTATTAGCATAAATAATGCCCTAATAGGTTGTTGCTTTCAGGGCACTCTCTAGGTTTCCTTTATAATATCTCAGAAGCTAAACCCTCATTTTTAATTCTAACTAATACTAAAGATCTGAAAACTTAAAATTACGGAAATCGATTGTGAACAAGTAAGTGATAATTTATGGGATGGGAATGTCGTTGAGATGAATTTTAGAATTTCTCTGTACAGAGTCTCCAAAGATAACTTCATATTGATCAACCTCTAATTCAATTTTATGAAATTTTGTGGTAATCCAAAGTTTTGGTAATAATTAGCTTTGCAATAATACTAGTTATATTAAGTTAAATTTTACTTAAAAAAAATTAATTCTGCTAATTTAGATAGTATAAAACAGGCCAGGTGTGGATGTGGGGGAGCCAGTACACGGTAATAATAATAAATCTATGTTGTGCACACACGATCTTTAGCCTAATCACATTGAATTAGGTGCTTTTGCAAGGACCGCTCCAGACAGCTCAAATGAAGATAGAGTCATTGTAATCAAGGCGCCGTGCTGCACAAAAGAGTGCTTCAGAAGCCGTCTACCGATGAATAATCTTTTTGGTGGTGAAGGGCTATTTAGAGGAGGCAAGCTTTTTGGTATTTGTTCTAAGTGCTTTGATTTATTTGCTTGCTCATTTTTTGCCATTTTAATCTAGGTCGAATACCAGTCGCCATCGAGCAAAGGACCTATCTTTTAAATGGATTTAAGCACTTTAGTAGTAGAGTAAAAGTAAAAGAATATTATGGATTGGAGTACATCGTTGGTATGAGTACTTATCCAGTATTGAATAATATATGTTAAGTGTGCTTCCAAAATTCCAATTGTTCTGAGAAGTGGACGGTGAATTATTTAAAAAAAGAAATTAAGGCATGTGATCACATATAATTTTGCCGTACCTCGTAAGTCCAAGATGCTCTGTTTGGTGGGACGGGACGGCTATTTCTGACGTAACTAGAATTAATGACCTACCTTTTAAAAGATACACTTCTTCCGGTGAAAAACCACTACATAACTAAACCAAATTACATAGAGCTAGAGATGTTACCCTCGGTTGAAGTTTTTCTTCAACCTTGTTGGTGACATTGTACCAAGTATCGACCAAATTCACTTGAAGTGGTAGCAAATATATGAGGTCACTATTCACATATTGCAGTCTTTCTTTCATCTTGTCTAATCTTTGATAATATGCAACAGAGTCTCGTTTTTTAAACATTTCATCGATTAATACTTCTACAACCCATGGAGTCCTCACGTAAAGATGAGAAGATATTTCTTTTAATTTTATTTAAGTTTTGCTCCTAAATAATTTTTTTCCTCACATCATGTTCCATGGGACGATGAAAACTACTTACTATTCTGGCAACTATATAAATGGTATACAAAAGTAATGAGCGCATCGCATTCATATCACAGAAAAACATACTGTAACAATACATATGAGAATGAAGTTGCCATCACGACAGAATTGCGGGAAGTCATACTTCCCCAGAAAAATTTCTTTCTGCAGTCAGTGATATAATTGCACAAACTCATATTATGTGGCCCTGGCTTGGAAGTCTTGCCCATGGCTACCTCAAAAAATGGTCCCTGTATTATGTGATAATGATATATAATTTGCGGGGTATAGATTTTATTGTAATGGGGCGGAGCAAATGCGTCTACTCCATGAACAGTATGTTACAAACATTAGAACGTATCAAGAGAACAATGGATGAAATTCTAGTAATAATCTATTATCAAGCAGATGGTGGGTCTGAAAATTCAAATTTAGTGTCACTGTGGGGTGTTGCAAATTCATAGTCGCTAAGTCGCTAAGAGGTTGGTGGACAATACTTCTTGTGGGCCTACTCCTTGTCATCTGAAAAAAAATAAAGGACGCAACGATGTTATAGACAGAAGATGCTAAAAAAGCAGTGTTGGCATCAGTGTACATCAGTGGGAATACCAATTATTGTTCAAGACATTTTTGAAGTTCTTCGATGCCATGCTTATTTTATCCACCATCTTTTTACTTATAAAGCAGTCGTTCAAGCAGCAACACATCAAGATTCAGTGGATACTTGAATATGTATAACATTGTGAGACCTGCAGCAATAGAACCAGCCCCCTGTAGAAAACCATCTGCAAAATTTCCTTGTATAGTAAAGCTAAAGTAACCATATAGAACGCCAACATTAGCATCAAAATGTTCTTGCATAGGTGGCGTACCGTGCATACTCAGCCGATCGAGTATATTAGTTTACACAGAACGCCGACGGACATTTGAATATTCAACCTGAATGTGTTATCGATACCGTTGTACCGATAATGAACAGTCAAGAATCCCGTGTGGCTCATTTTCTACCTCACGTCGTTTATTTTCTCTTAGCCTGCCACGGCGTCGTCGTGTCATGACCATCGAGGAAAATAAATGCTTACAAGGCTTGGAGTTTACTTTCACGTTAGAAATCACATTGGACTCCGTCAAAACAGTATCGTCACCATCAAGTTGCTTAGAAAGCTCGTTACTTCGCACCTAAGAATATAAGAAGATATTCAATTAATTTATTCTATTAAATTCTTCAACTATCTCACAGTAACACTTTTCACACTCGTTTTTTTACTTTCGCCATAGTTTCTAAGAAATCGGAGTCTTCTGTGTCAGATTAATTCTATCAAGCGGTTTTGCCCGCTCTTTCACGCGAACCTTAGAGTGAGAAATACACGTTATTTTGTTTCAATTTGAATTTTACTTACAGTAGCTTTTCCCCTCTTCTTTCTTGGTTTAAGTATGACTTCAGACGCCGATGAGGATTCTCCATCAGAACCAGTCAAAGCATATCCGCCATCAATACGCTCAGATGATTGCTTTTTACCGCGGTTCTAAGGCACTGAATAGGATAAATCGTGAACGCGAATAGCAAACAACAATGATCTAACATTATTTCCCGAGCAGTAAGTAGACTCAGACAACTCCTCCTCACTGCTATTTACTAAAATTGGTAGGGTTTAATTGGTATTAAATTCTGCATGCTTGAGCGCTTTAATTGACAAAACGGATTCGTGAAATCTTAAAATATCCACAATTTCACAGCTCTTCAATTTGTTTAATAAAAATTAAT
Source organism: Synura sp. LO234KE (assembly GCA_015143735.1). Classification (NCBI taxonomy): domain Eukaryota; class Synurophyceae; order Synurales; family Mallomonadaceae; genus Synura; species Synura sp. LO234KE. The sequence goes on along the minus strand of VKHC01000215.1, from coordinate 9,816 downwards.
TGATTCTGAGAGCCTTTCCTAATATGCTTCGCTTGAGGGAAGTGGATAGGCATGGCCATCACGCATAGAGTAAAGATTTGGATTAGAACACATCTTATTGAGTGCGTCGTAACGAAATGATCTACAGTTGTCGTGTATATCCGTAATAGTATCTAAGAGCAAATAATCTACATTCGTGTTGTCTTCCCCTTCGTGAAAAAATAAAGTGAAAGGATATTCGGGATTTGCAATAAGCCTTATAGCACCCGAATGAAGCCAGTCTTGAGATTTAAGTCTAAGAGTATTCTTTTTACATCGATTGAAATTTGAAATGTAACTATTATAAGCAGAAGCTTTTTGCTGGAAAAGTTGCTTTTTCTGGTCATCAACAATGTTTAGTCCCTGAACATGTGCTACCCATTCATTTGCCCGGGCAATAAGCTTTGCTTTCACGTCCCCATCATCATAATTCATATCCGCTTTCTTAAGGCAGCTGTCCCCTTCTTTGATATTGTGATCACCCCTACGAGTCATGATATCTATAAGTTGCCAAGAGCATGTCGCATCTGGTTGAAAAACATCAAAAAAACGTCCTTCATGCTTCAAGTACAATTTAAAGCGTGCCTCTGTAAATACCTAAGGACGAATACCAGCTACTTGCTCAACAGAAAGGTACTTTGAGTCCACGAATGCGAAAGATTTAATTAACGAAATGAAGCCGTTGATGCTAATCTCCGACATTTGTACATATTTATTTTTGTCTCAAGGGTAACCCCGGAAAGTTCGTACGTCAAACGCTTTCAAGACTGATATGTTAATGCAATCAATGAGGACTTGTTTTGTCCCTTGAGTTCCTATACTGAGCTCCCTGCATTTGGCTCTCAGCTTTGAAACCGTCCAATTTATGTAGTTCGCCTAATTTCGAAAATAGAATGGTTAAAAGAAGTGCAGAAGAACGACTAAGCACCACCCAAGCAGTTCAGCAGCTAATACCTAAAAAGCCATACATAACTGACACATAACTAGTAATCTCACCAGATGGTTATCGCAGCTGTTCAGTGTTATCATTTCAGGATCCCCCATGCGTTCATCTACATACTCTCTTGTGGAAGTTGGTAGCGGAACATTCCTGCCTCGATTCGGCCACTTCGCGCTGCCGGTTGTTCGCATTGTAGGCACGTGATCTGCATTCCGCTTCTTTACAGTGCGAGAAGGAACATGTTTCGTGTTAATATTTGAGCAGTTAAACAGTTCATCGTGTAACGAAGTATGAAATCTTTCAGGATGACTTGCAATAAATTCAGAAGAGATATCTGTTTCAGGACATTGACCTACGAAAGCGGTCCAGTGAGAAAGCACAGCCGGGCTGAAATTTTTATATTCGTTAATTATCTTATCCGCTGTCAATTCTAGCAGCTGCCTAGCTCCGGTGATGAAGGGTGCAGGTGGTAGAGAACTGGATGAGTCTAATATATATAAACAAGTTAGAGTAATAACAAGATCAAATGTTTAGTTACAACTTGGTAAACTCCTTAATATAAACATCACCTCTGGTATGTTGTACTCCGGTCGCGCTTGAGGCTCATCGGTGACGATAACACATTCAGGATGAATATTTAAGTTTCCGTCAGCGTTCTGTGTAAACTCATAAAATCGATATGCTGAGTATGCACGATACGTGACCTGTGCGAGAATATTTTTTTACAAATATGGCGGTGATATGGAATATGGAATTTACCTTCACCCCATTAGGAAATTCTGCGCTTGCTTTGCTGAGTGGACTGGTTCTATCGCTGCAGGCCTGGTCGTATCCTACGTATTCAAATATCCGCTGAAGCTTGGTGTACTGCTGCTTAAACGCCTGAGTGATATCTAAAAGATGGGGATTAATGTAAGCCTGGAAGTCGGGAACAACGAAATGTCTTCATCAATAATTGGTATTCCCACTGATGCTAATGCTTCCTTTATAGCTTCTTCATATTGTTGAGGGGTAAGTATCGTTGCGTCCCTTATTTTCTTTCAGATGACCCCAAAGAAAGCATCGATATCGCAATTAGTATGGCCTACAAGGAGTCTGGTAATTACTATTTTGTCCACTAATCTTTGACCCACTATTGAATTCACAATACCCCAGCGTTGCTAAATTTGAATTTTCAGAGCCACCATCTACTTGATAATAAAATATTTCAGGTAGTTTACCCTCTGCTTCTTAAATACGTTCTTCCTAACATGCAGTATATCGATGCATTTGCTCCTCCCCCAACATTATGAAAAAAATCTATATCCCATAAAGCATCTATTGGTGTGACATAATACGGCGGTCATTTTTTTTTAGGCAAACACGCCTTCGGTTGGGCAAGATTTCTAAGCCATGGTAACATCATATGGTTTTGAGCCATTGTATCTGCGACAGCTGGGAGAAATTTTTCTGGGGATGTATGATTTTCCAATATTCTTTCGTGATAGCACCTTCGTGCTCTCATATGTGTTATTCTGTGATAAGCAAGCAATGCGCTGTGATGAGAATGCAATGCGCTGATATACATTCGCCCGGCCATTATATTGTAAAGAGCATAGAAAGTAGTTGGAATTAACATATCGAGAAAAACTATATGACGAAGGAAAATGAAATAAATAAAAGTTAATCGTCACGAATAACATCCTACCACAAAATGCTTTATACCTTCTAATCTTAACGTGAGGCCAACACAACTTCCAGAACTTGTAGAAGTATTTTAGCGTTAACCTGTTTGATGAATGAGACACTGTTGCATAATATTCTGCATAAATCTAGTATTTATTATGTTGACAATGAGACGAGACGGTAGAGGGCAACTTTAAAAGTTACCTCATAAATTGTCTGCGGTTCTAAGTGAATTTGATCGCTATTTGGTGTATTATCACCAACTAGGTTGAAGAAGTACTTCATCCAAGAATACCACAGCATCGCACCGCTTGTGTTTGGAATTCTAAGCATCGCTAGTTCTTCGTAATTTAATTCAGTTTTGTATTCGTTTTTCATCAAAAGCAGAATATCATTAAAAAAGTGTTGGTCTTTAATCCTAGTTAGATCGCCGCTTGTGAAAAGTCTATCAGAAATTGCCGCCCCGTTCCATTAACAGAGAATCTTAGACTTTAAACATACGGCAGCTTTACATGACATAACTTATCTAAATTGCTCTCTAATTAAATAATTCACTGTCGACTTCTCGTAGCCATAGCAATTTTGAAAGCATACTTTACATACGTTACTCAGTACTGGATTAGGACTCACACCGACGACGTACTCCAATTTATAATATCCTCTAACGCTTATTCTATTACTAAAGTATTTTAATGTATTTAAAAATTTGTCCTTTTGCTCGATGGCGACCGGTATTTGACCTGGATTAAAATGGCAAAAAATTAGGAATCAAATAACTCAACGGAGAAAGTGAAACAACCCAAAAGCTTGCCTCCTCTAAGCAGCCCTTCACCAACAAAATAAGGATTTATTTACCGGTAGACGGCTTCTTAAGCACTCGTCTTTCGTGCAGCACGGCGCCTTGATCACAAGAATGTCGCAATATTCACTTGAGCTGTCTGAAGCAATCTTAGAACAATCACCTAATTCCATGTTGTTAGGCCAAACACCGCACACACACACCATAGGGTAATGATTATTACCTTGAAATGGCTCCCCCACATCCATTACTGGCCTTCTTTATTCTAGCCCAAATTGTAGAATTTAATTTTTTTGAACGCAAATTTCTACTCCAATTAGTATTCTTTCAAAGATTTTTACAAACAAAACTATGGGGGATGCAACAGAAAATTTGATGGAAATGGAGAGAGCATTAGAGCTTGATTATTCTGAAGTTATCTCGGGAGACTTTATTGACAGGAACGCAAAGATCTCTATTAACAAAGCAGTTCAACGAGATTCCGATATATTATCACTTACCTGTTCAAAAGCTCGTGATGAAAGCAAAGCAGTGAGCAATAGTCATGATGATATTAGTTTTCAGGAGAATAGAAGCGAATTGTTTACTTCTTCGCAGGAAGTAGTTGAGCAGGAGGGCGAGCAATATATTGAATGCATCTACCCAAAATGTGGAACAGTTTTTAAGAGGTCAGATAAAGCCGCCAGCATTCATCAAAAGCTCTGTTCTTTGCATTATTCAGATTTGATAGCTCGAGCAAAGCTTTTATATAATATTGCCTCGGAAGGAGAGCTGAATGGAACTGATTTTGACATGCCAGGAAAATTAGATGAAAATGTAGACAATCGTTCTCCGCGTGATGAAGAACCTTTTGAGGCTGGAGAGCTCATCATGGGTAAGAGTGAGCTTTTCAAAAGTTTCAGTGTTAATAAAGTGTATTCTGGACCGAGGAATTCTACTGAAATCGGCCTGGTCCTTAGAGATGCTCACTTGCATGCGAAAAAGTAGTAAGCTATTATATTATGAGGGCTGCGTCACTATCTGTGTTATTACATCTGTACTTAATAACTTGAATTATCATAATAGAGTACAAATGGAAGCGTCCTGTGTTACTGTGTCTGTTCAAGAAGAGTTGCAAGGAGTGAGGTCTAATAAACCGAATAAGTTGCCGATCAAAATTTTTTAGCGCAACTTGGTTTATAGATGAGATAGAATGCGCGTAAACCCCACACTCCTTGGATAAGACGTATTTTATGGTTATTACTCCACTAATAAGAATTGCGGTAAGCGTGAAAAATTCATAAATTTAATCATCAGTTAATAACAATAACGAATTGCGATCATAGGAGAATTTGTGCAACACTATGATTTGTTGGGAGTCCTCTGAGGAGGGTACTTCTATTCCTGGTGCATTGCTTCGTTGTCTAACTAATTATTTTTTGGTTGCTCTGTGGAGAACGCGCTGCAATAAGCCTCGACTAGATGCTGTAGTTTTCTGTTTTTTCAATCGCAGGTGCTACCGAGTTTTTAACTTCATTCCTTGGATGAGGCAAAAGTTCACGAATCCAGCTGTGCTATTGCCGCTGCACACTCACATTGAAATAGTATGTAGGTACGTATTTCAGCTGCAATACGTTATGTGTACAACTACTACGCACGATGTTCTGATTACAACGTTTAACTAGATCGTACCAGACGTACTTAGACATTAACCGAAATCCTGCAGTGAACAATCCTAAAAGAAATAATATGAAGGTGACATAGAAACTCAATGACTGGAATAGAGAAGCTTGGGAAGCGGCATCTGAAGACGTGAGCGACGAGGGAGAGGCGGCGGACGAGAAAAGGGAAGAAATCGACGATGAAAATAGTTCTACTACATCATCAGAGAAGCTAGGAGTGGCTAAACAGTTGTTCGTCAGTCAACCATCTGATGGTAATTGCCCTAATATTTTGGGAGAACTTACTAGAAAATTGGATCGATATACAGTTCAGAAAAAGTGTAAAGCTCTTGGCATGTTACCGGCGGGCAAGAAAGCTTGCCAGAAAACGCTGATCAAACGATTGTTGAAATATTACAATCGAAACAATATTTCTATTCAAGAATTGTTTGAAGAAGAAAACTCCGAAGAACAAAGTGTCAAAGCCAGAACTACTCCTAGCAGCATGGGTAATGATTCTGTCAGAAATAGTTTGTCTGGAGGGCGATATTCAACCCCTGTTGCTTCTATTAATAAAGTAATACCACTCGCGGCGAGATCAATTGTATCTAGTAAAGCGGTAGATGAAACTAAGATAATTGTAAGTCTATTCTCTATATAAATAATTTTTCTTGTTAAAATTCTGTTCCTCCTTGCCTATTTGAAAAAATTACGTGTAGATCGAGTGACGTGAAACGGTTAGCCGATTCAATTTGAAATTGTGCATAGGATGAAAATGTTTGTTCAACTTTTTATTTTAAACAGTTTTTTAAATGGAAGAAAAACTGGGTCACTCATAATTAAATGTCGACCAAAGAAAAACTAATTTATGTTAAATCGGGAAAATATTCTGCGGACCCGAAAGAGGAACGCCGCAATGTAAGAGAAAGCAAGAAATTACTGATGGTCGTGCAACAAGCAAAAACAAGGAGGACTAGGGTGGAGAAAATAGAGAAAGCACGTAAAGCACCGAGCTCAAAGCGTATCTTGGTCGCTAGGATCTTTCTTGTTTTATGTCTCTTTAATAATTATTTGTTTACCTCAACTCTTTTCATTTTCTAAAGTATGCAAGGGATTTTTGAATTTGATAACAGTCTTCTGAACAGATAACATCGAGAACATATCATAGCCTCACAAAATGCTTATGACTACATAGTAAAGAAAACATTCCGTTTTTACGAAATGAGATTCCAGTTGAATGCATACTTTTTCAAGCGTAGGGGCTTTTGCTAGGTATGTGAATGCATTTGAGAAGAACTGATTAAAAGGTACAATGCTGATCCTAGTGTGATCGAAAGAAAAGGGAAGAGATAGAGCGAGTGAGACGGGAGGTAAGCAAATTTTGGGCGGCAAATCCGGACTTCGATGAATATCGCAAAAGTCAAAGAGGAAGGAATGCTAGGAAAAGTTTATGGAAATATTGAAAAGCAAGGTTCAACATCCGTGTTCGAACAAATAGAAGAATGTGCTGAGGCGGAGTTCCCACATTCTCAACCGTTAACTTCAAAATAAACGGAAAATTGCATCAAGGCGTTGGAAAAGAAATTAAAACTGGAGGAAGTTCCATGCTGCGTTCAATTCAATTCTGCAAATGACAAGCAGGCAAAGGAAAGGTTTGTTAACCGGTTTCATATTAATCTTGTGAATTATTTTATGTGTCTCTAGCTGACGAAATCGATTTATTTCATTCCAAGCGGTGATTACTGCAATATGGGAGGTGTTTTGGTTCCATGAAATTTTTTATTTAAAACTTTAACTGTTTCACGTCCGTATGACCCCACGTCGTTGGATACCCTCAACGCGCTTACGTAATTAATTTTCTTCTTTAATTTTTTGGGATAAATTTATGCTGAACCAGGATCTAGATAATGGATTCTCAGCGATTATTTGAATGGATGTCAAGCGGCTTAACTTCATTTATTGACACGGAGCATATAGAGTCACTGGGAATATAAATTCCGCTGAAAAATTCCAGCATATTCAGTTAGGGCGGGTCAGCGATAAGCCAACAAGTGGAAGGAATCGCAGAAATAGCTCCACATGCATGCTGCTACATTCTCCCAGAGAATTCCAATTTGAAAGATTTACCATCAATACAACGAAGAAGCATTAACTTCGGCAATATTCAATCGTATATTGCAGCTTATGCAAGAAAAAAGTAACAGGACGCTTCACATGGTGACGCCTAAGGCCAACAGCAAAACTGACAGAATTCCTGCGACGAGGGGAGGACACCAGAGCAGTAGCACTTCCGCCGATAATTCCGCCACCGCTATATATCTAATCCTAAATGAACACACATATTTTCTAAAATTCGTGTACCAACAGAAATCAGTAGAGACCAAAGGCTTGCAAACTATTCTTCCCTTGACTTGAACTTAAAACCGAAAATAATTGTACTCACTAGAATTGGCAAAGGATTCGGCTAATCAAGACTTTGATGAAGAAGGAATTAAGGCACCAGGACGTTTTGGGCATCGTTTTTCCCTGTGCACTACGGATATAACAGGCTTGCGCTGCCCGTACGCAGATTAGTCTATTGACGGAACTCTAACCGGGATGGTCCAAACCAATTTTGCAATATTCCTTAAAAAGTAAGAGGCTATTTGAATCTCAACGTGTATTATTAGTAGGCCGAATCCGATTGAAGTTTTTTTTAGTCGGCGTCGCTGGAAGATGTGAGATGTGAGGAGCCTCACGCAATTTATTTCAAAGCTGCGCCCACAGTCCTTCAAGAGCAGTACAGAGCACTACACTTCTATTGAACTAACACAATAACACAAGGAAATCTCTCAAGAGCCAAGAGAATATGGCGCACCTTCTGAGATTGCACGGTACAGATATGTTCAAAAAATGTAACCGGACTACTTCCGGCCAATCCCACAGTGGAGCTTCTACCAGAAGACCAAGTAGCTGGAGACATTCTGAGCGCACCAAACAACCTGAAACCTGAAACAATCGCTACGAATTATGATAGAATAACTTATTGTGGTGGTCACCGAGACTAAACTCCCTCCTGGAGGAACGCGAGTCTGGGTTAATAAGTCCCAACATCACCCCCAGCGGACCCGTTTCGTTATTGATCGGACGAAGAGGCCGATCCACCCTTTTCTTGAGCAGCGTTGACGACTACGGGCCCCCAACGGTCCGTGAGGACGTCGGTAGATGAATGAAAATACTATTTCCCCACCATAACAGGCCGTGCAAAAAGATTGCGGCCGCTGGAAAGGGGTGAGGAAGTTGACCGAAAGTGACTACGGAGGAAACGTATTCCTCTGCATTTTGCTGCGAATCGCACCACTTTACGTCACTTCGAAAACACTGACGGTATGCTTTCTTCCGAATGTGTCATCCGGTACATGCTCCAGGTGAACTCCACATAATACTTTCAAGACTGGGGCAAGGTGGGGAGCACGTGACTAATGCTTACGATGTAGGAGGTTCTGCGTTGAGAGTCACAGCTACAGCCACTGCATATTTTTTTTCGGGAGTCCCCAGAGGGAGTAATTGCGGTGTAGTAAATGTCTGCATAAGTCCATTATTGATTACCTCTGTGGTGCCGTAGTAGAAAGTAATACGTCTGGTAAGGGTTTGAGCTGGCTTGGAGTCCAATATCCAAGATAAATGCAGAGACCCTTAGGAAAGCAGTAAAAGGTGTCGGCTTCTCGGCGGTCAGGAGAAAAAAAAGAAGGAGCATGAAAGAAGTCCGTTGGACCGGGGTCTTCACGTTCCTACAACATTTATGCCCTCTACGGTCCATTGCGTCTCATGAAGAAGCATTATATGGTGGTATTATTTGAAAGAATAATGTGTTCCTGTGATTCTACCACTGATGCGACATGACTTTCAGCAAAATTTGTGAATCCTATCTACATTTAAAATTCGCTATTCTTTGAAATAATTTCATGTCTCAGCTTGAGTCCGTGATATCATCGCTGGACACATCAATGCTCGTCATTACAAATCTAACGTGGAAAATTTTCATAGTTTCTTTGTGTCGTCGGTAAAATTCCGAAACAAATCAAATAGTTATTTAATACCACGACAAGACGAAAATGTCAGACCAGGAAATGACACCGCGTGAAGATTCCGCGCCTGTGGTACCTAACCACCCACCAATATATACCTACTGGCTACGCCTGATTTCCGAGCATAGAACTCCAGGTGACTGCACCTTAAGCGCCTATGTTAGGACGCCACGATGTCTCCCGGGAGACGTGACAACCCACCCCCACTGTAGTTGTGCAGTTCAAAAATTATCAAAATGATGAAATGGTCGCGAAAGTGATCGCTAGAGAAACGCAAAAGAGGACACAATGAAAGTTGTAATACTCCTATTCGTGCAGCAGCTAGTAGCATCCCTCAGAGAAGCACGTCTTCCAAGTAAGGGACGCCGTGAGCGCGGGACTGGACCCCTACGGCAAGTCCAACCTAGGGACGTCGTCCGATAAGATAGACAGGCAGGATGTAGTGATGTAGTGTGGTAGAGTGGGCAGAGCCACCTTAACCTCTTCATCGTCGGCGGAAGGTGCGACAGCCAGAGTCGACACATCATAGAAATGGCCAGTGGGAGATCTATTCATCTCGTTCACCAGTGAAAAAAGAGGGCAAAGCTCCCTGTGCAAGTTCACAGGATCTCCTGTATCAAACGCCAGCCACAGGTCCTCGACGACGGAAACGAGCTCATTCCAAAGTGGATCGATGAGGTCCTCCCT
>VKHC01000214.1:0-15349 GCA_015143735.1 Synura sp. LO234KE | reverse complement strand
GTATGTCCGGTGACGGTTAAAGCCCGACTCGACTGGGACGACTTAATTTTTAATATGTGTTATTTTCGCAGACTCGTTGAAAATTATTTGCGGGCTTCATTTTCTATTTATGCTGGTAGTAATGGTGATATCGATTTACTACTTGGATCTAGAATCGCTCAATGGCGACGATCTTATGGCTAGCTAAGCTAATCTGGACTTGATCTTAAATAGCCACTCATTATACCAAAATTTATTGTCCGTTAAAGTGTTCCTGAAGTACCAGTAAGGCACCGTCAAACGTGTGCTTAAGTATCAATTTAAAAGTTGACGAAGTCACCACGTCTGGCGATGGCTACAGAATTTTGGTACTTTAGTGGTACTGCCGTAGACTGTAGTATTACTTCCGAAACAGTAAGTTTACTTTAGAAATTGAAGTTTTATTTTGGTACCGCTAAACTATGACACTTAGTAAGTAAGTGGCTGATAATGATACCAATGTAAGAACACAAAGAAATCCATTTTCACACTTAAGCACGCATTGACGACTCAAATACTTCAAGATTTTATGAGAATTAATCTAGGGCAAATGCAACAAGTACGAGTACACTACGGCACAGTACACGTGTCAGTCGAGTATTGCCACAGAAATATGCGGTGAGGGAAGAGTCATTAGTACTTCAAATTATCTCGTAATCCTCCCCTGCATAAGCTAAAATCGTCAACCTCTCAATCCTGTTGAATACAGACACTGGCGGCTCTCTCATCCAGTCCTATCTCCAACGGTGCGGACAGTCATCACCAAGACTTCTCCCCCTCAGCTTTCTCGTGGTCCCACTGAACTGGCCTCCTGGTTTCTGGAAGTCTTTGGACCTTTCTCGATGTCCTCCCTGCGCGCCTCCTGCGTCATCTTGGTCACCTCCACTGGTGTCGCTCTGATTTGCTCCCTCCTCTGTCGAGCATGGACAACCTTCACAATGATCATGCCACGTGGGTTCCTACTCTCTATCTAGGGGAAATACCATCTACAGACACCCGCCCAACCTCTGAAGCTCTCCTTCTTGCTGGCGTCTTACGGGGCTTATGGGAGACCGACCCTGAGGCGGATGTCGGTGACTTGGTCATATATCATCCAGATCAGTCTCTCGTCAACTCTTTTCGGGCTCCGCCAGTTACCTTCTCGAATGAAGTTGTGGAGCGTCTTTTCGATGCTGCCCACCTCCATCTCCCCCCGTCCAGACTCCTTTGTTACGCTGCCACGCCGTCGGATCTCATCTCGCGGTCCCTCTCTGGGCCCGCTCTCAACATGGCGCTAGCGTCGGCCTACGCCATTTCGGGCCTCTCTCAGAGCAAATTATTCAACACCATTTACGGCATGCAATTCCGGGAGGATCCTATCCAGGTCCTCTCACTCTCCAACTGTATTCCTGCCGACTTTTTTCTCAACCGCTGGGTCTGGGTAGACCTGTTCACCGAATCCATGGTTCTTGTCCCCCTAGAAGCACCAGTTCTGGATGTGAAGGAGCGGAAGCTCAACTTGCCCGTGACCAAGATCGCGCCTCCCGGCAGTACCCTCCCCGCTGGCAAGATGTCACGCTACGCTTCGCAGCCAAAGTTCTCAATCTCTCTAGCAAATCCGTGGGCGCCCGGGGCCACTATGAACGCCTCCTCCATGAAAGGCACTGGACGGTGGGCCACAATGCCAGCAAAGGAGCCAAGACCGACACTGAACGGGCGTCTCTGCTCACCTGTCAACTGTGTGTTTCTGACACCAGTGTGGTGGAAGACACCTACGATCACACCTGTCGACTTTTCCAACATCTCCTTCTGTGTCAAGCTCGGGCTGAGTCTGACGCTCTTCTGCCAACGGCCCCTCTTCTGAATGACCTCGACAGGCGTCTTTTTCCGGCTTTACTGCGACTTGTTCAAGAAGAAGATGGTCATCGTATCTGCGTGGGGAATTGGAAGACGTCACAGATCAACCAACTCGACCAGGTGATCCAACCTACTGACTCTGTGCCAGCGCTGAGCGAAAGCCTTCTCGCTCTGAGCAAGCACTTGGTCAACAGGATTGACATCATTTGGGCTGCTCGTCAACAAGCAGCTTACCACATAGCCCTCTCCCGCACACCCGAAGCCAACCCTGTCCTCCTCCGAACCTTACAGCGTTGGTGTTTCAAGCGTCATACTTCCGCGGCCCCCGCCCCCACGGTCTACTATGCAGTCCGACTCGGCCATGTTCCCGGTATTTACACCTCCTGGAGAGAGGCTCAACCTCAAACGGTAGGGACCCATGCTGACGCGACGAGATTCTCCACCAGGAAGAAGGCTGAAAAATACATGTGACCAAGTCCACGAGACCTGGGGACCCCCTGTTTGATGATCCTGCGGCCTTCCTTTTCAGTGTAAGGATATTGTTTAGTACTGGCCTGTCAGAGTTAAGGGAAGAGGGTTAAGGGAATGGCCAGTAGTTGGCCTTTACATCACCTTCCCGGACGGAGCGGACACTCTAGCAATATGGGGCCCAGTGTCCACGTCCCCTTCCGGACCTAATTGGCTTGGTGCCCGGAGAGCCACGAGCAACACCGGGGAACTTAGTGCCATATACCACGCCCTCGACTGGATCCAGAAGCGGCGCAAACTAGTCCCTGGATCCGGCAACCTCCCCGTGTTACAACATCGTCTCCGACAGCGATTATTGTGTGAAGTTGTTTGCAACTCGTGCCATTAAACCGGTTGCTAACAGGCACATTATCTCTCGGATAAATGTCCTCCTTGACCAGGTAAAACGTAACAACTCCATCTCTATCTCGTGGACCCCGGTACACACCAACTCGGCTAACCTTTTTCGGGGGTTAGCCCCAGGGAATGCGCAGATTGCCTTGAAGCTAGGGGGTGCGTGGATCCTCATCTCATGACGCAACAACGCCTACCCTTGGCCCCTACCTCCCGGAGCCAGCATGCAGTACCACCGCGTTCCACCCGTCCTCCGTCACGGAGCTGGACCTCGGCTACCCCTGCGCGTGGCCGTCTGAGGCGCCACCCTTCGACCCACGCCAGCCCTTGCTTTGGCGTGCCTTTTTCCGTCGCCTCGCTAAACGCTTTCGTCCTCATCCTAATTATGCTCTCCCTGCTCATGACTATAATATGCACCTCGTTGTTGGTGACTAATCACTTTCCCGGTTGTGACATCTGGTTTTTCCACTACTCGGTCACGGGACTCTCCACTTGGTAGATGGAGGGTGGTTTTCTACACACGTAGTCGTTTTTGGTTGGGGTTATTTACCTTGTTCCTGTTTCTCTCGTTCTGACAATATGTAATTAACTGTTGGATTTTCAGCAATCCTGTCGAATCATTATAAGCTCCTCAAGCAAACGTAACAAAGAAAATCAAAATAAATACGAATGATCACTACTTGTACGAAGGGCTTCCCTTTCTACATACTCGCCAGCACAAAACAAATATGTGAGCACATTTCGATTCAGAGTGATTGTATTATGTTTCATAAATTATCGAAATTTATGAGTAAATTCACCTGACTTAGATGAATCATTCCAATAGGGAATTCGCAGCTTCAAAACCACATTGAAGACTCTTCCTGCATTCATCCTGAAAGTATTTAGTTTTTAAAACGTGTCTTGCATGACTGTACTAAAACATATCTAGGTCTTTTACTGCTCGGTGTCTTAGTAGCTTTGCCTCAGATTTCCTAGTGGCCTCTATATATACGTTACCTAAGTCTTCAAAAGTGCAGGCGACAATACTCCCGCCTTATAGCATGAGCTGCAAGATGGAAAATTGCAAACTGTACGTCCGGTGTTTCCAAACTATCCAAGATAGAAACCGTCACAGAGAAATGAATTCAAGAGTATTCCTGAAGGCGCAGGTATTGTAGACCTCAAGCCAACATAATGCTGACAGGGATAAAAATTTTAAGTTTCTTCTGTACAATTGCTCCCGGACCCGACTTTAGGCCCAGGACAATTTTCTCAAAAAAATTAGGGTTGGAGCACATGGGAAATGGATTCCAACTCTTTATTTTAAAATTCTGCGATGTTCCATTTTCCAATTTCCGCCACTTTAGGTTTTCAATTTGGCAAAAGCACTCCAGCCCTCAATTCTGTCCCACCCTTCCCACTTTGAAGAATCCCATCTTTGGAGCAGACAATAACTATTATTTTTTTGTTTCATTCTGTCTGCCGAGGATGACAGGGAATCAGATTTTGGATCGGCTTTGAGCTTTGTAGCTGATAAACAATTAATCGCTACGATCAGCTCTTATGGCTCCGAGGAAGTAGAATTCTGTCAGCAGCAGAGAATATCCCTGAAAGTGCCAGCCATGTTTGGAATGCGTCCGTTAAGGCAGCGCTAGTGGAACAAAGGCGGGTGTGCCCTAACGCCCTCCTGATTCAAACAAAGGCGCAATATCATCCCCAAGTATTTTCGGAATTCTCTTCCGTCATTGTCACCAAGCACCTAGGATTGCTGTCCTATCTCAAGCAGCTCACAGGTGCTACACATGCCATGACCCGAGGCTCTGCCTGAGGTATTTCTCCCTGAAGAACTGTGGTCTCATCGAGCTTTTAGGTCCAGTACTTTGGGATACTGTTGTCATTCCGTTATGGGACTAAATGATCGCTGCATTGATCGCTTCTGGAATGATGCTTGACATCAGCTACAGAACCTACGGACCTCTCAAATACAGCAAACACTTTCGGGCGGTAAAAAGAACCCGTACTAGAGGGCTCGGCACCTGTGTGGCAACCCCACCCGGTAGCCAGCAAAGCTCGGCGCTAGTGGAGGATCCGCATCATAAGATGTCTTTGGTATGCATGGGTTAGCCTTTGCATTCGTTACTCGGGAAGCACTTGTGACTACCCGAGACACTTCGTGGTGGATCCTCCCTGCCTTGTCATGATTCCTCCCGTGCAATCGTTGTTCATAGCTCTTTTGAAATTGCTCTTCAATCAGATTGACGCACTCGGAAGGTTTCCACTACGGAGCTTGTCCTCTCTTTTGCCTTTCTGGTTTATAGGTCAAAGTGGCGGTCTGCATTTTCGCGCCATGAATTTCAATTGTTATACTGTTCCCATATACCCGTGCTACTATCACCGCCGGTGTTCGGAGCACTTTCTTGCTTCATCACTTCTGCAATTGCATGCATGACCACCCTCTTTGGTCCCATTGTATGAAGTTCTTCCCCCGGGGGTGGTACGCGCGTCCCCTTCTGTATAGCTGGGGATATGTAGTGGCGTACTAATCATCCCCGGGGAATGATTTTACTACGCTTAAAGGGGAGCGTTCTCCCCCTTCCCCACTCAGTTACGAGGCTTGCCAGTTGGTACATGGGGGCTCTGATATATTAGACATTCTGCGTGCATTTTTGTATAAATGCAGTATGAAATAGTCGAACGAAGGCTTACCTTCCTCTTACTCACCAGTACAAAACCAACTCGTTACCACACTTGAATTTATAGTGATCGTATTATGAAGTGATTCCGATGGGGATTCGTGGTTGACACTTCCCGCGCTACGTTTTTGCGACTCCGACAATTCCCATAATCCAAGTTGGTTCAATTATGCTTAAGCCTATTTTTCAGAAAATCAGGTAGTTAGTTATTATGGAACAGAAAGATAGAAGGGAGTAATAAGATTTCCACATAAAACTAGCTCCAATGAACAATGTTGCAAGTCCCGTAGCACCGAGTGGGAGCAAGGGGAGGGGGACAATACCCACTGCCGGTGGGCTGACAAGCCTCCCCAGCAGAAATATTAGTATGCTACAATGTCACCCGCCTCAAATTCGAGCCAGCAGAATGCAAGCATAACCGACCACATGTGCAGGACAAAGCGGAAAAAATCAGTGGGCGGGCCGTGCCCGGTTAACCATCGTTCAACTACACTAAAGTCTTGGGAACGTCCGAAGAACACCAAGCGAAAAATCCTATGGCGACGTTCGCGACGAATAGGAGAGCGGGTCCAGGATGCCAAACCTACAGGCGCGGGCTGCGGTGGAGAGGCCTCCATACGAGCCGGAGGGACCGCGATTAAAACTCTGTCCACAGGACGGAAGAGTCGGGGAGGATGAAGCGTCCCAGAGGTACGCCAGAGCTGCTCACTGAAGGAGATCGTTGGGGTCTTGCCAAAGAGTGTCGGAGACAGACGAAGCGGTAAAGTGATCCCAGGAACGGAGCAAGTAGCGACCGACGCAAAAGCCGCTTGCCACGTCAGACCTATCACTTCGTCCCACAGCGGATACAAGAAATTTTCAAAACCCCCTGCACTAAGAACAGGACACTCCAATTCATCTATGAGAGCTCGAGTCCAAAAATCAAGGAAATTCAGAAACGCAGTTCCAGGGGAGCAGCAAATCGGTAGCAGGCGGGGACAAAATAGTTGGAGAGCTTCAGATGAAAAGAGGACGCGAGACGTAAGTAAGAGCGATGGTAGAATGGCTAGGCGGGAATGGTTAAGGAGAGCAGCGGGCAGATGCGGACTTCCAGAGTGAAGGTTTCTGTCGCGGCCAAGTCGGGATAATTCTTGAGAACTTCTGGAGAAGCAGAAAAGTGAATGATAATGTTACATAACAAGGCGCTGGGTACATAGAGGACACGATATGAGGAGGCTCGCTGTTGAGGCCACTGATGAGACAGGCCAAGCGCACTCATTCCCCGTATACGGAGGTTGCCAAGAACCAAACCGACAAAACCTCAATGGCAAGAGTGGAATGCCATTGCAGCTGGAGTCTGGGAGGTTAAAGCTGGGCAAGGGGAAGATATAGAAGGGTAAGAGAGCTTAGATGATGAATCCGAGCCGTTCTGTACCTGACAGTTGGAGAGAAAGAGCTGGAGATTATGCATTTGCCACAGTGGGAATCCGCAGGAAGAGTCTGACCCGAAGCCGAAGAGAATCACTCAGGGCCCTAGAATGGACCCTGTCTGTTTCTAGTCGGGTTCGCCATGTTTCCCGCCGCACCACAGCCTTGGGTAAGGCTACTGCTGATCGTAATTGACGACGACGTTCCTGTTTTAGCAGTTCTCGTAAGCCAGGACACGGTTTGAAGGGAAGAACTTGGTGTGCAAGAGTGGACAAAATTTCCAGTGTTGGCGCACGAGCATCATGAAGAGTTCACTGAAAAAGGTGCGGAGAGGTGCAATCTAAGCGCAGAGAAAAGTTGAGATACTGCTGATAATTAACCGAGGGGAAATACAGCGCGGTCAATTGAGTCGTAAGGAGAGCATCAGCGTCAACAGTAGACAAATTGGCAGAGTAGCTGAGAAATGGAAAATCGTCGCGGTATGCGATTTCATCGGTGCGCCTATTTGCACCAGCTAGGCGAGATGGAAAAGTATGCGAATCTGTCCCTTGATGTGTCCCCAATTTTATAGGATTGTTGGAAGAGTCTGTAGGAGCAAGCGAGCTGAAAATTTGGGGTTCAGCATAAAAATAACTATTTCCCGAAAATTGCGATATTTTGTCCCGATCTGGGTTAATCTGGCTCAAGTTGACAGCAGGAGCCACTCTGATTTTCTAATTCAGTCCGAGTCTGGAGCAGCAGATATTGTGTGCGAGCTGAAAATTTTGGGGTTCGTCACAAAAACAATTATTTCCCGAAAATTGCGATGTTTCGTCCCGAGCTGGGTTAATCTGACTCGAGATAACAGCAGGAGCCATTTGGAGGTCGATCTGATCTCCCAATTCAGGCCAGAAACGGACTTCCGAAGCGCTGACGAAATTGTTTCTGTAGGCTGAACTACTAATTTTTTTATTCAGCAACTTAGGAGACACGGACGAATCTATAAGTTTGAGGACCTAAATTTCGGTGATCTAGGACCTTTTCAGCAAATTCTGAGGCAGAACCACTCAGAGCCGGAGTAGATAAAACTAAGATATGCTTTGTGGCGGAAACACAAAACACGTTTTAAAAACTATGCTTAAATCTATTATATTGTTGTTGATCAGAACTCCTCTACCAGGGATCACAAACAGTCTCTGCACAACTTGTTGTCCTTGTTTTATGTTGATTTACTTCTGTTACTAGTTAAATACAGTATGTTTTACTGGTATATTCTAGGTAGTGTAGTTAAATACAGTATGGTAGCGGTAATGGTGTACCATGATCACTTAAACATGCAATTACTTATTAGAATTCCTCTATCAGTTATAATAAATAGTCTCTACACAACTTGTTGTCCTTGTTTTCGCTTGGCTTTGTCTGTCTTGCTGGTAAAATACAGTAGATTTTACTAGGATATTCTAGGATGTTCTGGTATATTCTAGGGAACGTAAATAAATATAGTATGGTAGAGGCAATCAAATCAATGAGGACTATTATATCTTTTATATGCATATATTAATAAGAGCTCCTCCATCAGCGATAACACATAGTCTCACACAACTTTTTTTCCTATTTTTCAATATTTATCTAAAATACACAGTAGGTTTTACGAGAATTGAAGATTGCAGCGTAAAATATTTTTATAAGGTGAGTTTCAAATTACCAATATCTATTTTATATGCAGACGTACTTAATAGAATAATATCACAGACAAGACAACCCATTAGTTCAATTTTTATTGTTTTTATAGAATTTACATGTTAGAAATACAGTAAGTTTTACTATTGAAATGAAGAGTGCAAGATGCTATAGATCAATAACTATTTTATATGCATATATAATTAATAGCTCGACTTTCGCTGATGAAGTAAATAGTATACTTCGATTTGCAACCGCGCTTACAGGTCGGTTTCTTTTAAGAATCTATAAATATAAGAAGAAAGGAGTTATAGGACGAAAGTCTGCGTTTTCGACCCAATAAATACCCGAGTTCTAATAGTAAATGCCGATCATTGAAAGTGGGCTGGCTGTTGTGGTAGACTGAGTTTACTCACTCGAACTAACCCTCGTCTACTCGGTCGCAGGTATATTGGAATGACTGCTCTTTGCTAGCTCCTTCGGGGACTTTTCCGGTCTCAAAAATTTCCCAATATTTTTAATATTAATTTCATTTTCGGCAAAAGATAATAGAAAAAGAAAAAGAAAATTAAATTACCGTCATCAACTTGTACAAGCACCACCTCTGCTACAGCCAGGCTCATCCTTCACCACTACCACGCTCAACCACCACCATCACCACAACGCTGAGCAACCATCATCACCACTTCTCTCAAGCACCCTCACCATCGCCCAAATTCAATGTCAACAATTACCCTCACCACCACCTCGCGCAACCTCCCCCACTTGTACCCCACTCAACTACCTCCAACACCTACCGCTACAGAATCGTCATCATTGCTTGGCTAAACCACAATCACCACCACCTTGCAACCACCGCACTAGTCACAACCATAATCACCACAATTTCACGACAAAATGAACACCACCGTGCGTTTCAAAATAACGTTTACCTACGGCTCACGCTTAGTTCATAATATAGAATCCAGCACTTAGCTGGCACGCGGGCCCATTTTCTTAACCTGTTCCCAAAGAAATTGGCAACTCTGTTGGAGTTAAGCACTTTTTGCGCACACTTAGTTCTCTAGCACTAATCATTTATAGATCCTAGCACTGTGAAATTCGTTCTGTTCCAGCATGGCCTGTAGCAGCTTCTCCTCTTACGTTGACTCATTACCTTTTCCGTTAGTTTTATACTTATTTTGTAATGATATGCGTCGTTATTTTTACATTTCATTCTTTCACGTTTAAAATCAAGTTGTTTATCCTAGAAAATCGGTGAAATATTAGCTTAGACGTGAAATCTGGAAGTCAGTGAGGTAATGTTTAGACGTGAA
Source organism: Synura sp. LO234KE (assembly GCA_015143735.1). Classification (NCBI taxonomy): domain Eukaryota; class Synurophyceae; order Synurales; family Mallomonadaceae; genus Synura; species Synura sp. LO234KE. Next base: position 5,577 of record VKHC01000214.1, on the reverse strand, counting down.
ATATAGGCGTGAAAACTAATATTTCACAGACTTACGTTCTCCATATCATGTCTACACTAATATTTCAGCGACTACCTGGCATAAACAAATCGATTTCAAGCGTAAAACAATGATATGTAATAGCTAAAATGCATATCATTACGAAATATGGACAAAACTCACACCAGAAATAAGAAGTGTGTATTTAACCGGAGGAAGGAATTATCACGAGATTTGCTCCCTCCTAAAACCGTCAAGTCTTCACTGTATTTTAAGATTGACAATTTCTCAATATCTTATATTATCGCTTCGACAACTCAAGTCAAAGCTGAGAAGTGAGGAGGTAGTTTTCTGGTAAGGGTTTCAAAAAGTACACAAGCTGCTCCTTCCCACCACTTTTCCACGAATTTTCTAAAAATTTGTACAAAATTATGTCTTGCTGTCTTTTTGACTCCTATATCACCCATGGATTAGGAAATTTCAAATTCCAATGGGCTGTGATGAACAATGTAGTTGTGAGCATTGCCAGGTAAAATACAAAAAGTAGTAACTGCTTACGAAGTGGTTGCATTAATAATTAGATAGTAGCCTATGTGTTGGTTTGCTGCTTTATGTAGCTCTTGCGCTGCCTGCTACTTGAGACATAAGGCGCTTGATGGTGACATGTCCAAGGTTTGTATAAGGGATATGTGCCTTCTTTTACCTTAATTAAGACCAACTGCTTGTTTTTCACTGCGAAAGTACTCATGCTGTCAAGGCTACATGAACTGCTCCCCTTTTTTTATTGCTGGCCGGTTTGGAGAGAATATTTGCCCTCAGTTTTGCTTATTGTGTGAGGGCTGTTTTTGTCCTGGTCTGAGTATATCGTCGACACGAGCGCACATCATGAACTCTTAAACCTTACTTGTCTTAACTACTTTATCGCGTCAAAGAAGCGAGGCGACGTTAATTAATATAAGTCAATTAGAAGATTAAAAGATTTTTCTGCAGTTAAAATATGCGCGCGGAGCCCACGAAAATTATTCATGACCCGGGCGCAGACACATAACGCTAACATTTACTAAGTACGATTGCGCAATCACAAGGGAATCACATGAAGCGGAGTCACGGCAACATGGAAGCGCAAGAATTTAGCAAAGCAGCACGCTTACGTTGGGAATCGGAAGATACGTGAACAACCGAGATAACACGACGCGAAAATAACTGCCGAATGTAATGGTACTAGACTGCGATATGGTGAGCCTTGCGGGTGACTTCTGGAGCTCGGACAAGACTGATTGCCGTGCGATTGTCAAGGAAAAGTACTGTCGGTTTGGAATGTTTCCATCCTAAGTCGGTAGACAGCTGGCGATAGTGAATAAGTGCCTTGCAACAATCACTAGCACTGTAGTACTCTGCAGTCATAGGACAAGTTGCTACATCAGCTTGTGCTTTGGCGGAAGAGATGAATGGGGCATTTGCTGCACCAACCGACAAGAAATACGCGCCAGTACTGCACCCATTGAGATTGGAGGCGAAGGATGCATCAGCATGAGCAAATATGTTGGTGTCTGTAGAGGAGAAAACACGCCCAATTCCCTTGGTGGAATGCAGATATCGCAAAACATGAAGAGCGCGAGAGTAATCAGCTTCACAGGGGGCAGAATTGTGGGAGCACAAGGATGACACGTACGGGCGAATACCCTCGCGGGTTTTTAGCGCTTGCACCAGGTGACCAGTAAGAGATTGGTAGGCTGCAATATTCACACTAATAAGGATGCGCGACAATGTCTACCGCAGGAAGGTGGGCGACCCCAACAATATCAGCGACACGACTAATGTATTTATCCTGAGTGGCAACAACTGCTCCATTAGAGAGTTGAGCAAATTCAATACCGGCAAAAGACGTGGAAGGTGAATGAGTAGTTAACTTTCCAAAGCGGGATTCAAGTGCAGAGGCAAGGCTGTCAGTCAAGGCAGTGCAATTGTCCAACGTACGAAAGTCATCCACATGTGTGCTGACGACACATTTGTAGTTTGGGTCGGCTGACGAAACCTTGACGAACGTCATGGGGCTGACACACGAGGCTACAAAGCCAGCAGACTTCAACACGCGAGCAACTTCCAAGCTAAAGAGGCGATTGCTCTCACGGAGACCATACAACGCACCAAATATCTCAAGAAGCTGTCCTGCAAACGGATGAGGCAAGTTACTAGGAAGACGCAAGAAGAGCCGGACAGTAGAAGTATGCTTGATGTGCAAAAAACCACCGACAACATCAAAGGCACGCATTTGCAATGTTTCAGACCGCGAAGCACAATGCGCTTGTATCAAAGCAAGGGCAAGCATCTTATCGCCATCACTAGACACTGAAGCATGAGTAGGCGCATCGGGTAGCTGAGGGAGGCGATCACCACGTCCAGCGATTCGACATGTAGAGCGACCGTCCACCTTATCGTTGTACAGAACATGAGAATCGACTACTCCGGCACCCACTGGGAGATCAGAGACCGCATGATAGAGTTGAGTGCCTAAGCAGCCCAAAGTTTACTGCTTGGTGAGTTCAACCGCAGTAGAGGCGATAAGCTTGTCTAATGCTTGAGTACGAAGCGCACTACGGAGAGGAAATTCTTTGCACATGGTCGGAGGCGAGGGGCGCAATTCATCAGAGGCAGAAAACGCGGTGATGGGAACCGAGGTTGTGCTGAAGAGAGCTTCAATTGAATCAAGATCATATTCGTCTGCACGCTGAGTGTTAAAACCTGCGCACACTCCGAAGCGATGTTCGCCAGAAGAATCTCAGACAAGGAGTTGAGAGGTGCATCACCGAATACCACAGCTGCAGTAACTGGTAGCACAGGCTGATGCGTCGCGTGAGAATGGTTTCGATGACGAGTGACGGTAGTCCAGCCATCCACGGCAAGTGAAGGGCTAACGGCCAACGCAGCACCATGCCAGAAGCCTGCAGGCAACTGAAAACCACGCAAAGGTCGCGAAGAGGTGCGCGGTAGGGATTTCACCGGTGTGCAAGGGGAGGGCATAACAGGCGAAACAGGCGAAGGAACCGGAGGATGCGATGGTAAAGCATCTACAACGCCGGAGGATGTCGATGGAACAGGCGGGACGGGCGGCGACATGAGTGTGGCCGGAAGTATCGCAACAGGAGCAGGCTGGGGCAGAACTTCAGTAGGAGCAGGCTGGGGCAAAACTACAGCAGGAGCAGGCTGGGGGAGAACTACAGCAGGGACAGGCTGCGGCAAAACTACAGCAGGAACAGGCTGGGGCAAAACTACAGCCGCAGGAACCGGTTGAACAGGGCCTTGAGGGGCGGTAAGGGTGGGCGCCAGTGGAGGGTCAGGATCCAACAAAGGGAGCAGCCGGCGAAGAACGCGCCGAGGCGCTCAATCAAAGGGGCAAAGATTAATAATCTGAACCACTCGACGAGGGACAATTTCTCCATTGGCAAGAAGAAAGTCAAAATCACCGGGAACAGATAATGGATAACCCAGACTACACCAACTTCAGCGACCGGAACATCTTCGACAAGTTGAGACTCCACAGCAATGCGAGAAAGCGTCTCACGCTTGGGGTGAAACTGCCGCACCATGCAGACGGCGCCAAAGCTTAGTTCAGGATGTGCATAATGTGGGGAGCGTTACTAGAACATCCGCGGTACTAGGACGGCTACGAGAGTTAGGTAGACCATTTATGACATCACAGACCCAGCGCTCCGCATATAACGAATACTTTACAGGGAGGAAATAGGGCAAGCGCGCCAAGACAGCACGCTTACGCTGAACAATTGATTGCACAGTGCGCTCCGCCCGTTGAATATGTTGCCCTGGATCGACCAGAGTGAGAACAATTCCGGCAGCGGCTGCAAGTAGGCCAACGACGGGTTTAGGGGCGGGCTCAGCGTCAGCCACCATCCGAATAACCCGATGACCATACGCATTATACCTCTGTGGACTTAGCGGAGTAATCCGGCAAGGAGAGATGTCGCGTCTTTGGAGGTTATGGGAGTGGATTGAACATCACCGGAGAATTCATCAACAGAACGCTGGCGAGCAAGATTCCCGCCAGGACTCTTGACCTTGTTAAGTTGGATATCAAAACATATCGTCTCCCCAACTGCTGAAGCAGGCTCCGCCCTCGACGGAAGCATCGCTTTGGCATGAAGTTTGCCCTCAGCGCACTGAGGACACAACCCACGCAGGCGGCGATTGAGACGAACGTCAGCAGCAGTGACGTCGGCCCAACGGAAGCGGCCGGTATGAAGAGCCTCGGCAAAAACATCATCACTAGCATGGCCAGCAATGCCTTGATGAAGTGCCTCAGCTCGATCACATCTACCGCGCTGCTCTGCGTTAACATGGAGGGGCAGTGCCGCGAAGACTTGAGGACAGTTGCAGCATTGAACCAATGATACCGGGGCAGGGTAAGAGGGAGAATCCCATGAGGTCCAGGCTGGACCGTGACTAGCACCAGTGGGAGAACAGGACGAAATATGCGCACCAAGACCGAACTCGGAGAATAACGCGGAAGCCGACGCAGCATATAGTGCAGGAGATACTGCCGCCAGGCAATTAGCGCCAACGACAGCCTTGTCTAGCAGGGACCCATCTGGAAGAAAAACATCAAGGCGGGAGGGACCACCGGCAGAAGTAGCACCGACAGTCGAATAATTTCTCCCTTGGGATTGGAGATTACCTAACGAGAAAAGACACACTGGCAGGGTGGGAGCAAAGTACGCAAGGTTCACGGAGGGTGGTAACCAGGGTAAACGGCCTGAGTGAGTGTCATTGACACCTGCCGCAACACCACCCACAAAAAAATGGAGCAACTTCACACACCGAACTACGCGCGAAAAAGCATAGATTGGACACAAGCGACACGGAGGCAGCATTATCATAATAGAAAGGGACCGAGATATCGCTGAGGTAACCAAAGGCACAGAAACTGGAAGGAGCAGAAGGGGGGAGAGCAAGAAGTATTCCGGGCAGGGGCCGACCGACGCGAGCAAGCGAAGCTTCATAGCGGCCATATGAGAACTGATACGCGGCGATAAAGGCTTCATAGTGGACAAGGCCAGGAGTCGGGGCTACCGGAGTCTCCGCAACGAGGACTTGAGACCCACGCAAGCGCCAACGACAAACAGCGAGATCATGCGCATTGGCATACCCTTTCGACCAGCAGTGGGAGCAGTGCGTCGACGGACACACACCTGGTATAGCCCCTCGCTTGGGGACAATAGGGGAGGACTTCTTGCTCGGGATGGAAGCCACTAATGCGCCAGAAGAAGAAGAAGTAGTGGTAACAGGCCCACGCTCGAAATAATATTGTTGGAAAAGGGCCTGAACTGCTTGTGTGGTGCCTAGCACCCCAGTTGCGTCCTCAAGAGCCATATCAATGTGACGTAAAAAATATGACTGATCGACTGAACTCAGATAAGTACTCCGCATAAGGACGTCGAATGATATGAATCCCGGGGCTGTAGGGTCTTCAAAGGCACTCAAGACCCGGGTTGCCATATCATTAAACGTGGACAAAAATTCTTCATGGGAACCAGTTTGGCGGAATGCCAAGAATTGAGACATCATCAGATTCTTTTGACGGCT
>VKHC01000212.1:0-15359 GCA_015143735.1 Synura sp. LO234KE | reverse complement strand
GACGAACCTCAGCCCTACTATGAAAAGGATTAAGGCCATCGCATCTATTCCGATGTGGTCGTAGCCCCATTGGGAAAATAGCTCAGCGTATCCCTCCTCAGCGGTAATAACGGTTCCTGAGAAAGAAGTGACAGGCGTGCGATCGCCGTGTGCCTGCGAGAACACCAGGCCCTCCAACGCGTAGTGCAGGGGACTCAAATAGTACATGAAGATCCAAAAGCTCGGTATATTCTGACTCGCAATCAGATATCCGCAGAAGATACTGTTCATAATGTTCACCACGCCTGCCAGCACTGATTGAGGAGGATGACAGAATTGTAAGAAACGACCGAATTTCAGTGCACTTCATAATGAAGGAAAGTAATCTTGGTGCACTCACCTGTGATCACATCTTCGCTAGGGGCCACCCATCCTAGAAAGTGACCGATCATGATCTGTGTATGAAGGTAGATGTACTCAAAGAACCAGTACCAAAAGAACTTCTTCGCTACATCGCCCTTATCGAAGCCCACGATGAAGAAGAAGGGCAGCGTGAAGACCAGAGCAGACACGATCAGATAGGGTATTTCCACCAAGCCCATGGACAACTCGTAGTAGTACACTCGGTACATACTGGACAACCGCTCGCGGCGAAAGACTTTCCGACTCATAAGTACCACGGGAATCACAGTCATCAGTCCGATCGTCCCTGTGTAGCTCAGCGTCGTGTACATCACGCCTACGCGGGCCCGAATATCCGACACGTTTCGGTAGACCTGTTGGGAGTACACGGAGCCGAAGATCAGGGCGATGATGAGATTGACAATCATGCGCGCGATATTGTAGCTCGGAGTGCGCCAGTAGCTGATGAAACTCCTCCAGATCAAATAGCGCAGTTGAGTGAGCTCGCTCGCGTTGTAGTGGGTCAGGTGTTCCTCCTCCTCCGGATCGTGCATGAGCTGGTTATTGATTGTGTCATCGTCGTCCTGGTCGTCCACCTCCATCTCCGATATCAACGCCTCCACTGCACCAGCATTGCCACGACCCTCTGGTGAGCGCTTGTAGTATTCGTGGAAGTCCATAGCTGACGAGGATGCGCCCGTCGTCCCGGCGCCTATCTGGTCGAGCATCCAGGTGGCTGGGTTCTGATTGTGCTCGATCGCCCGCACCCCTGGAATCCTGGTGAAGTAATCGATGAGTTTCGAGCAATGCTCGCCCAGTTCCCCGAAATACACCGTTTGCCCTCCTCGTTTGAGCAACAGAAGCGAGTCGAAATTGTTGAAAATGAAGGATGACGGCTGGTGGATGGTACAAACAATACTCCTTCCAGAGGCGGCCAGACGCCGGACCACGCGAACGAGTACTTGCGCTGCCCTCGAATCGAGACCTGTGGTGGGCTCATCCAGAAATATCATGGATGGGTTGGCGGCCAACTCGACAGCGATGGACACGCGTTTGCGCTGCTCAAACGACATTCCTCCCTCCGTCTCCAACCCGACAATCGTATTCTCTAAGGACTCTAGCTCCAGAGAATGGAGGACGTCCCGGACCCAGGCCTCCCTCGCCTCAGTCGATATCTCCCGAGGCAAACGCAGGGCAGCAGAAAACTCCACCGCCTCCCTCGCCGTGTCCCGGACAGCCAGCGTATCGAACTGCTCCACATAAGCCATAACTCGGCGAAAGGTCTTCTGATTCTTGGGCTTGCCATTCACGGATATGAGCCCTTTTATTTTACCCGTAGTCTTGCGGCCTGACAAAACGTCGAGTAGAGTAGTTTTCCCGGCACCGGACGACCCCATTAGAGCGGTGAGTGTACCAGGATTGAAGTATCCACTGACTCCGCGAAGTAAGTCGAGCTCTTCGGAGCCCAGCTTCACCGTGTACCAAATATCTTTGAACACAAAAGTCGTCGGATGAAATTTGATCTCTTGTGTCTTGAAGCCGCCGAACTCGCCCTCCTCCTCCAGCTCGGGGTCTGCGGACACAGGTACGTACCCAGTACTCGGACGCACCAGGTTGAGGATCACCACCGAGCAAAGAAGCAGACCCACATAGACAGCTCCCATATATATGATTGCGTACCACACCCAGATGTACTCCGTCTCAAAACTGTTGAAGCGAAGGACATAGTGGCCGAAGCGCTCTTCAGACCCGTTTCCCACTGGGAAGTCGTACCGATTTGAAGTGAACTGGTTGATGAGCAGCGCTTGTACCATCCAGGCCACGGGGTTCAGGTAGTAGGCCCATATCCAGGGGTCGGGAATGACATTTTTGGGACAAATAAATCCCGAGAAGAGTACCATGATCATGACCGCCAGACCACACAAAGGCCGAGAGGCCACGGGTGAAGAAATGAGGTAGACGATGGAGCGGAATATCTGACTAAGGCTGAGACAGAAGAGAAACACCACGAGCAGAAACATGAAGAACCTTCCACCATACTCCTCGGCGGACATGCCCACGGACCAATAGACGATGGAGCAGAAGACAATTGTCTCCGTGAGGAATATCGGGTAGTCGGCGATCGACTTCGAAACCACGTAGGAGAGGGTGGGGTAGAAGTACCCGATGGATTGCTTGGCGAACACGTCTCTGTCCGCGATGACGGAGGGGATCATCGCGAAGTTAGAGAGGGCGAGGAACATCCCGCAGAAGAAGATCACGCCCATCATGCTGATGTAGTCGGAGGTGGAGAGGGTGTTGAACAAGGACCCGGTCACCGCGCCCACCACCAGAACTTGACCCACCCGGCCGCGCACATACGCCGTGTTTCTACGCAGCAGCAAGAACTGCCTCGCTATCAGTAGTTTGGTGTGGAACCAAAGTGAGCCTGCATAGGGCACTCGCACCGTCTCGTCCCACTGATGCCCCGTCCCCTCCCCGCCGCCCTTCTGCTCGTCGGGGTCCTCCTCCTCGAGCATCGACCGGAACAGCAAGGAGGCTTTCCACGCCGCAGCCAACCGAGAGGCGCCGAGGGGGACTTCGTCTCTGGATTTCGAGCTGTCGACGAACCGAGCGCCCTCGTGGGTGGGGATCTGCACCAGGAAATCCGCCACGTCCACCAGTGGGGGGCATCTGTACCCGAGGGTCTCGAAATAACTCGTGATTTTCGTCCGGGGTCCCTGGTAGATGATGTGACCCTCCGCCATCAGAATGATGTCATCCATGAGCTCATATACCTCTGGCGACGGCTACGAGAGGACACATGGTAACGCAAGGAAGGTGGTGAAGGGGGGTCGGGTCGATCACTACCGTTTAGGTGTAGCAGTGGTTAGGTGTCTCAGACCTGGAGCAAGGATATGACCGCGGTAAATCCCGTGACTTGGGAGAAGATCTTGAATGAGCGGATGATATCGAAGGACGTGGAGGAGTCCAGGCCGTTGGTTATCGCGTCAAAGCATTTCACGCGGGTGGGAGTCATCATGATCTCGCCCACGGTCACCCGCCTCTTCTCCCCGCCACTCACACCTCGGAGCGACCCGTCACCAACCACCGTATTTGCACAGCCGTTGAGCCCCAAAAGCGTAAGCACATTTTTTACCTTTACGGTAACCACCCGAATGCAAACAAATGGGTGTATACGATGAGTACAAACGTATTTCAGAGATGTTCGCAAAGGCTATTCGATAGATAAGTAGATTCAAACCCCAGAGACCGCGGCGTACCCGATTCAAGTCCTTGTCCGCATCATTCAAAATCTCGGCACAATCCGCGTCCTTCGCCACTCCGTATGCGTGATGGCCACCGGTGGTACATTTCCAGGCAAACTCAAAAGTTTCAAATACCGTCAATGCGGGCGCATGCAAGTCCGTTTGCGCGACATAGGAAACCAACTTTGGGACCAAAAACTTCTTTGGGTCAGGGGTTTCCCCGTTGTACCTAATCTCTCCTTGCAACTTAGACAAAGAGATCTGTCCAGACAAGGCCTTCAAAAATGAAGACTTGGATGATCCTTAATGATGAATTAATTCACTGAAGGCAAATATAAGGGATATGTATTTATACCGGGGGGGCCAATTACTAAAGTGAGTTTCCCCTGTTTAATTTTACCAGACAGATCTTGGAGTATATTAACAGGCACTTTGGGGCCTGATCCGCATACCAAACTCTTTAAGACGGTCCCAACAGTTTTTGTTTTAGGTTTAGGAGCTAAAATTGAAAAGCTCAGGTTTTTGTAGCTGATCACTAAATGAGATTCTTTTATCAAAGATTTATATCTGGTCATCAAATTCTTAATGGATTCTACTCTTGTGTCTTTAAGCTGATAGGCCCGCGGGGCTCGTTGGTGAATTAATTCCCGAGTTTCAGATTCCTCCGCGATGTTCCCTTCCTCATTCACCGATATTCCGTACTTGAGGGCTGACGCTTCCAACGCGTTAAACTTAGAAAGCAATATTTCATATTTTCTCTTGTAATCCAAGAGTGCAGTTTGAAGGTCCTCCACATTTTTCGGAATCCGTTCTGTGAGTAACAACAAGATCATGAGAGGAAAACTGATTGTATATGGTTGAGAAAGGTAACACTAGCCATTTAAGTCGTCATCAAATGCAATTACTCTGTTTGTTGACATGCGAATTTTTACCGCAATACTTTTATATGTTTTTTGGATCGTTTCTTATAAGTAAATACCAAATGAATCTTGGCGGAAATTTACTGCAACTGTACAGCAACACTGCAGGATGGGAAAAGCCATGTGTACATGTGGGATTTGTTTGTTGGATTTTTTCAAAACAATTTTTTCAAAACAATTTCCCCAATTTAATACACCAATATACGACCCTTAAATGACCGAATATGATGAATATCAAGGAGAATGCCTTGCAGCATTAGATTATATGGGATCGCGTTTGGACTTGCTAATGGGTGAAAATATTGTAGGAAGATGTTCGCTATGTGATTGTATCCTAGATCATGACGGTATTTCCGATCGCCATGCTGAAATTATCGTGCTTGACGGAACATCGATTTTAATAAGGGATCTGAGATCGAACTTAGGTACGTATTTCTGGAGTTCAGGGATGAATTCATTCGAGAAGTTGAAGAGAAATGAAAAAATAGAAATTTATTTTGGAGCACGAGTTAAATTTGGACATACGGAGTGCACATTAGTAAAGCCAGTATCATCTCATATTAATATATCTTACCAAGACGGTACGCTTGTTGTAAATGATAGTGACGTTCTTTCAGAAGACTTTCAAACACGGGAAATTGACCAAAACATGTCCTTCGATAAAAAGAGAACATCAGAGGAGCTCGTCCATGCTTCCTTCCAAGCAGATGATGAAGTTGAATCTGAATCTGCCACTGTTGTATCGCAGGATTTAATGGCCGAGCCTGTGACGCTTATTCGTTATTGTGATGGTGGCGAGGATGGAAACCCTAACGAGGAAAATAATGATAAATCAAGTTTGAACCGGCAAGATATAATTGTGCCTTCACCCGTACACATTTTGGTTAAAAATATGCCAGAGCTCGAAATCAATTCTCCGATGGAGTATCATGTAGCAACCACTGGACTGGATTTCTTTGGCTCCGATACTGACACTGACACTGACTTGGACTTGAACTTACCGGACACCTCTGCCACTCGACATGAATGTACAGTAGAGTTCGCTAGCGGCGGGGGCGGTGGAGAGGTTATGATGGAATCGGGGGACCGCTCGACGGCCTCCACCACAACGCGGTTATCGGCGGACCCAAGAGAGCTTGCCCATTGCGGCGCAAGTGGCGATGGTAAATCTTGGGAATACAAGCAGTCGAAGCCATTGGAGTCGGGCCGACACTGGGATGTCATCAGCAGTCCCGAGGGATCGCAGATTATCGACACCAAGGATGGTGAGGAGGAGGAGGAGACAGGTCGTACCACTGGGGGCCATGTTGTGGTCGCGCCACATGGATTGATACCTGCTGGCCTTGCGGTCCAAACGGATGGACTCCACGCAACTTCATTGGAGGATACTGTGACAGGTGACGTCAATGTAACGGTAGCTCTCCCGGCGGGCTATTCGGCCGAGCGGGGTGATCACCGCGCGGCCCGCGGGAATGGCATGGCGCGTGGTAAGGGCAGGGTAAGGAGGGCTGGGCGGCAGGTGGTGGAAATGCTTGCAGCCTCTTCTGAAATTGTTGGTGCTGAGAGCGCAGTGGAGGAGGATCAGAGTGCGCAGGGGAGGGATGATGAAGGTGGTCGTACAGGTGCGGTGGGGCGCAGAGGGGGGGGGGGGGGGGGGGGGGGGAGGGGGGGGCGCACGGGGGGGGGGGGGGGGGGGGGGGGGGGGGGGGGGGGGAGGGAACCGATCGCTCTACGGGACTCCTCCGCCGCTACGAAGAGTGAGAGGGGCTCGCTCTCCGTGTCCACGGCCAGTACTCCCTTTGCTGATAATGCAGATAAGGCTCTGCGTCTCGATACCACTGCACCAACACCTGCACTCCTAGAGAAGAAGGAGGTGTCCGCGATGGCAGGGTCCGCCAGGAAGCGGAAGAGGGGCGGCGCCTCTGAGGAGGAGTCCTATGGACCAGGATGTGTGCCTGAGTCTGGAGGAGAGTCCTTGAGAAAGAACGGTCTTGGCTCCAAATCAGTAGATGCCGCAAAATCGGAGGGGGGAAGAGGGGCCGTGAAGAAACGAAGCGGCGACCAGGTCAAGATGAACGCAACTGAGGCCGAGACAGGGACAGCGACAGCGACACCCTCAGCTACTGCTTCCTCCAGGCACGGCCCCTCTATCATATTTACAGGCATCGAGAAGGACGTGGAGGCGGTGCAGGCGATTGGAGCGGTGGCGGTGGAGGACCCCAGTCTGGCCACCCATATGGTGACCATACTGCCGCTAAAGAGAACTCCTAAACTAATGGTCGCCATCAACTCTGGTGTTCAGCACCTAGTCTCAATCGCTTGGCTACGGGACTCGGCGAAGGCGAAGCGTCCGATCGCTCTGGAAACTGTGAAAATGCGGAACAAATATTACATTAAAGACGTGGAGAAAGAAAAGCTCTGGGGGTTTAGTTTGCAGGACACTTTGTCCAGGGAGCGCGGCCGCGTCTTCGCGGGTCTGACGTTCTTCATTGCCTCTGACGTCTATGGCTCGAGTGCTCCCCCCGAGACTGAGATGCGGGCCATAATCCAGTCAGGCGGAGGGCAGTTGATTAGCAGTGTGGGCTGGGAGCGCGAGCTAATGGAGCAGGAGGGTGTGGGTGGGAAAGAGCGGCGAGGAGGAGACGGTGGATTGCAAGTGGTGGTAGTGGCCTCCTCGCACTCGCTACACTCTGTTGATAATCGTGGCAAGTCCCGACAGAAAGGCGTCCTCATGGGGATCCCAACTGTTATTTTGGAGAGGGCCAAGAATCTTGGGGCTGGTAAAGGCGATTCTGGGGGTAGAGGAATCTACTCGGTCGAGCTTATTTTCTTATCTGTGCTCAGACAGCGACTGGACTTTGCTGATAACTTGTTAGCGGACTTTGATGGTAGTTCAGTCTGATTGAAGATGATGTTTCCATCGCCTCTGTAGTTTCTGTGATAGATTTTTCTCTTCTTTAGTACTATATTTCCTCTCGTTCCCAAAAATCGTTGGTGTTATGTTTCCTTTATATTGTATACTTGATTTGCGAGCTGTAAATTAACTGCGAATCTGATCCTATTTCAACATTTGGCTGTAAATTCGTGTTTTTTACTGACAAGGACGGAAGTACAGATACCTATGGGAGCAAACAAGTGTATCTCTCCTAGCAGCCTTGTTACTCTCCTCTCCGCCCCTTGTTGCCTAGTGGAAATACGCAGCCCATAAGTATGATGTCGCCTCCTCACCATCCTCATTGTTGAGACCACCAAGCAAGAGTAGGAAAGCATTTCTTCCTCTCCTACTAGTAGCAACAACAGTGCAAACTACCCTACCGACGCACAGCAGGCAGTGCGTAACTGCCGATGTAACTCCTGCTTTTGTCATTCTTGGTTCAGTATCAGCCAATTTCTTGATATTGGTTCATTTCTTCTTGCTAGCTATTGCGATGATGATAGGAATCCACATCATACTGCCGCCCCCTATTTCATCGTCGGTGAGTTGGCCTCGAACTCGTGTTTCTTGTCGTAATAGTAACTCTAGAATGCTAGTTTAGCAAAATAAATCACAATCTTAGTTAACGTAGATTCAATATTAACTTAGAGGAACTGGAGTAATTTTCAACGTCAGCAAGTGCATCTTCAACTCGTAGTAGTTCTAGTAGTTTCAACACGTATTGATGATATAACTAGTATAGGAATGTGCAGGTGTTTGTTCATAGCTAGATATACGCAGGTGTTCGCACATAACAGTAACACTTAACTGGTTTATATATAATGATATGTAGTGCCTACAAAATTATAAATAACCACACAACTAACTAGCAACTGCACTGAAGTGTTAGGCACTTGTACCAATATCCCCTCCAAGACTTTTGAATTTGAGTTAAAACCGGTGGCTATAACAACTAAAACCCTAAACTAACACTTCGATAACTTAAACCTTTTTGAGAACAGCGCGCCTAATAACTTCCACAAATCCAGTAAATTTATAATGCAGATCTAACCTACAGTGAGATATATAATTACAAGTTATCTAACTTCCAGTGAAACTAGAATGAAATTGGGCGGCACGAATTTGTACAAGTCTCAAAGCCAGCGATCGTCTTTAAGTTGAAGAAGCAAATTGTAAATCAATTATTACAAGTTTCTTAAAATGAACCTAGCTTAGATCGCCGGGAATGACAGGGGGCAGACAACGCAAACTAAACACCCTATGGGCTACTTCGTAGATCACATTGGGTGTAGGGGCAGGGTGGACATAATGACTAAGCCGATTACCTCATTCCCCCCTCCACATCCTGGGAAACTATCTCCTCCGTCTGTTGAAGGTCGGTGATAGGTTCACTAGACCTACACTATCAACTAATTCATTTGTCGCGTCGGTCATTCCCTCCGTGGTAGGTCTGGCAAGCTCCATCATCCTTCCTCCTCTTCTTGGTGCGACTTCCCCCATTCTGGGTAAGGGCCCCGCCTGGGGGCTGACTGTCCGTCTCAGAGGGCGTCTGGGCGCGCTGTTCAAGTCAGCATCCTCGTTGTAGGCGTATTTGCAGGACGTGCGTAAGGGGAGCAGCCTAGCTGGGAGGTTAGAAACGAGCCATCCCCAGGAAGGAAGTCATCATCAAGATTGTATGAGGCCGGCTACGGTCGATTCCAGAGAGAGCCCCACCCAGGTGGCCTTATCCAGGCTAGGGGAGGTGTGGATGGCACAACGATGATGTCGGCAGAGCGTGCCGGGGACACCGCGGGATCAGTCAGAGTGGTGCTTACCGGGCCCTGGGGCAGGAAGAAAATAGCGGCAATGAGATGTTGGGCGTTATCTGCTCTCCTGCCCAGCTCAGCATGTGCGTTGGCGAGATTGCTCCCTCGGCTGTCGATGGATTTCTTGGTGCAGGGTGCCTTGACTCTTCGGAAGTGCAGGAGGTGCCCAAGGCGACGAACTGCTTGAAGTCCCTCTAGACACCCCAGGGCGAGAAACCTCCGTCCAGCCAGGGTAAGAAATCCGCACTGGCCGTCAGGTTTGCTGTGGAACCCATCCGTGTAGAGGCTAATGACACTGGGGTCGTTGGCAAGAAGTAGGTCCTGGGGTACATTTGGAGACCCGGTCAGCTTTCGCTTGGATGGCGTCAGTTTCGTCGGAGAATCCTTGAAGGCGCCCGGTGGCGAAGTTTCGCAGTTGCGAGTTGGCCAAATCATACTCTGAGTACATGCCCGGGGAGTGTGCTCTACTTTGAGCCTTTGAATGTCGTCTGCCCAAAGTCGGACCGAAGGTTCGAAAATACGAACTTGATTGAGCTGTCGCACTAAACGGAGGAAGGGTGCGTCCAAATCACGGACTGAGGGGCACAAGAAATTTGAGACGAAGATTTTGGTAGATCAGGCATAGAAGAAGTCGATGGTGACGAGTCAGGTCGCCTATAGTGCAATGCCGTATTTATCTGCGTCGTGATACAGCTGGAGGAGGGTAGCTGTAGTGCTTCATTCCTGGCGAGGGTAGACCTCGTCTTGGTGACCCCCTCCAGGAGCCGTGCACGGGGGTCAGCGATGGCGGGATGTGGGCATTTGCGATAGATGTGATCATATGAATCCATAGATATTAGACGCAGTTTGCAATTCCCTTCCAGCCCCCACGCCTTAGAGTTCACAACCAAGTGTTTGATGCGATTACTCTCCACACTCCACTGTCGACGGTCAAGATGTCGTATCTGATGACGGCGTTGCTGGATCATCGCTTTAGGAATGCACTGAACTCTTTCTCCAAGGCAAAACGTGTTGTCATTCCAGTAAGGCAGTGTGCCCCTGCACTGACGACTCAGGTCCCGGTCTGCAAGTGTTGCAGCATAGCAGCTGCATAGGGTACATACAGCATTTTGTGCGCCTACTATTCTATTCACCGCTGCTCTGTAATCACTTCTTTCTACACATATACCGATCAACCGGCGTTGGGTCGCCGGTAGAACTAGCCGCAATCGACTGGGTGCTTGTTTAATAGTATCACATTTTGTAGGCTGCTGTATCACGACTCTATCTGCTACCTCTTATCCTATAATGCTATCCTATCTACTCTATTCTATCGTCTACATATCTATCTAACACTGATCAGATTGCAGTGTATCTCCACCGTCGAGATCTATTCTGTAATCAACAGTAATGGTTAGTGTTGTGCGTTATGCTTGCGGTGTTATGTGAGTGCGGTTATAGGCAGCTACAGGGCCCGTAGTCGCCTAGGACGGTTCACTTGGGACTGGTATTGATATCACTATGTTTTACTGCTGTGTTTCTGTAGGGTGGAATGATTTGCTAGGTTAGTACGGTGCGCTATCTACGCTACACTGTTTCTACTACACTTTTACTTCGGTACACTACACTGGTGATTAGACAGGCAAGGTAGCCGTACTGACCATGCTGTTGCCTATATGGGTTGACACTAGTTATGATAACTTATATCTAATATATCTACGCATCTGTACAAACTGCTATGTATCTATTTACTGACCAGCTGACAATACGGGGACTGTCAGCATACCAATCCGTAATATACGGGAGCACCTGTCTAGCAGTGTTAGTTTTGTAGGTAGTTTCCTTTTATGCTAGTTGGAGCTGGTGCTCATCTCGGGCTACACTAGTACGATACTTCTATATTTGCCATCCGTGTAAAAAATCACCACCCGCGATAGCGGCTCCTATAGCAGCCGCGTGTACGCGGTGAGGAGCCGCTATAGCAGTGCCGCGGTAATTGCCCATACCCCTACTAGTGGGATGTGCCAATCTGGCTCATATGGGTGCTTAGCATTATATGTCGTCATGTTTTACTAAGCTAAGTTTTACTTTTAAAAAAACGGTACCGCGGTACGCGGTAGATTGTTACACAGATGGCTTCCTACTTATACTTCTATTCGTCATCTATACTTGTAGTGACTAGCCCTACTAGTGTGATCTGCTGAGTAGCCCATAGAGGTGCATATTTTGCGTGGTCTGCTATGTCTTTCTGTGTAATCTAAGCCAAGTTTCTGTAAAAAAAATCAATACTAGTAGTGAGTCAGGCTAAGTGCACCTTCTACAGGTGATCTTGCTTATATTGATATCATTCCTCGCTCCTAGTCAAGTTTGCTTCTGCCCTAGTCGTTCGTGCATGATAAACTTGACATGAACGCACTAAATAATGCTAGTTGATAAGAAGAAGAGCCAAGAGATATGAAGGAAACTTTAAGTCACGTATAGAATTGCATTACACTCAATTCATACTTAAAAGCACAAAGATACACATAGCAAATAAATATGAGGAACTGTGTGTAGTTGAATCCACATTATCAATGGATGGCTAACAGTAAATTGAAATTCCTGAATAAAATTAAATGGCAATAAAATCCATTATGGAGGAATAGCATTGCATTGAGTGTTTGTTAGATCGGGTAAAATCATATTCTGACAGCAGCGACCTTGCCCGAAATGCGTTTATTGTAAGATAACAATAACGCTTCGATCGAATACAATATTTAGAACAGGAATGAATCACTTCTTCTTCGTTTTCCAATATAAAGATTAAAGCGAGGATTACATATTAATTTTATGGGTTGTCGGTCCAGCCGC
The DNA here is from genome assembly GCA_015143735.1 of Synura sp. LO234KE. Lineage (NCBI taxonomy): Eukaryota > Synurophyceae > Synurales > Mallomonadaceae > Synura > Synura sp. LO234KE. Next base: position 3,241 of record VKHC01000212.1, on the reverse strand, counting down.
GTATTGTACTAAGTCTCCTAGGTAAATGGTACCACATGTCTTGCTTTGAGTATCTCGTGCTTGAAGTAGGAAAGTCCATAAATAATTTAGCGAGTTCTGCATTTCCCACGGAATCATAATAGAGCCCAAGGTAGAAATTGCCGAAAAATTGCAAACCCAAGAAATCCCTATTGTCTGACTGTCCTATCATATCCATCATATCCGGAAGCCCCAATCGCTGACCGTAAAACAAAAGGGTGCAATTTAAAAGCGGGCGCTGCTCTGCGATACCATGCGACTCATAATTTTCAAGATCTAAAGCTCGTATAGCTTCATCCATTTGACCGCACTTGTTGTACGAGGCAGACAACCAAAGTCTAATATCAGACATTTTGTATATCTTAGCTTTCTCTAAAAGTATTATATCAGAATAAAATTGTTCAGCAGCATCGTGATAGTTCCCAGTAAGATATAATATCATTCCCCGTTGAAGCAGGGGTTGAGTAGAATTGAATGCCTTAGCTCTATCAAAATCTTTCACTGCACCAACCAAATCATTCTCCATAAATCTCTTTATACCACGCTTTGCATAGTCACGAAACAAACGTAGCCCTTCATTCAGGTCTTCGACATTTATAATATCATCGTCCTTGGTCTCTCCAGCTAGTTTTCTAAGACTATTCTGTGATCTGATAGATTTCCAAACAACTATAAATCCTGTGCTTCTTACAAGTGTCAGTGCCAGCAATACGCATATTGAAAGGAAATCCGGCATGGTAAAAAAAAAAGCGCGAAATGGTAAATGTAGCGACGAGTTACAACAATACAACTTTACGAGACATAATTTTTACTAACACATCAAACTCGAGGATGTCAGAACCACTGTTGCTTGGCAATGAGGCTATATCCGCAGCAATTTCATCTGGAAACATAAACATTGCGGGGAATATCCAAGTGGAAGTCATGGAATTATCAGAGGAAAGCAAGCAAGCACAACTAGCGGTGAAATATCACATTTATCAAACTACTCATAAATCTGCTTGAACTCAACATTTTGAATTTTAAAATGCTTCTCTAGCATGCAGAAAAGCTTAGGAAATTTGAGGCACAACAGCGCGCACGGTCGATAATTGTACCAACAGCCATTGAAGAAGTGAAACAAAGACTCCGGGAACTTAATCATCCAGTTACCCTTTTCGGTGAGAATCACGCTGATCGAAGGGAGCGCCTGCGTGAGGTTATCGCAAGACTTGAATTAAGTGAAGATGAATTGAACAAAACTCAGGTCGGGCGCCGATTCCTTCATATTACACAATAGGTTAACAACTTAATATTTCAAGCGTAGGCTATCCTGAATCAGTCATCCAGTAAACAAAGTTTTCCTGGGGTAGTGCCGTCTTCTAATTTTCTTCACCAAGAAACGTCGAAGAACATGGGAGTTTCTTCCACCAATAACAAAGACGTCGTGTACAGTCCTGCCTCCGAAGCATTAATAACAAATAGAAAAATTATCTGCGAGTATTCATTCGCCGCATCTCGGGAGAGAATTCTCAAAACCAAGGCAACGCGGTCAAGTGAGTCGTTGCAAGCTGACGAAGACCGCAATGCTGCATCCCTTTATTTAAACAGCAAAGAGTTGATCCTCAGTGCTAGTCAGTTCGGTGGAGATCGGCCGCTCACCTCTATTCGATTTTCACCAAAAGGGGATCTTTTGGCCACCGGATCGCTAAATGAAACCGTCAGATTGTGGAGTACCAGCACTTTGGCGGAAGTCGCGGCTTTCAGGGGACACACGGAGCGAGTAACTTCTCTATGTTGGAGCCAACTCGCTTCGAATGGCTCCGATCCGAGTGGAGAACTGAATGCTCACCCGCTCCTGGCAAGCACATCAGCAGACGGAACTTGTATTCTTTGGAATGTTAGTCGATACTCGAGTAAATTAAGCACTACAGAGCCTTGGGATTCTGTGAAGGAAGGGTGCAGCGCCCTGGACGAGATGGACGTAGATGGGAGCCAGGGTAATATAACCTACCCGGAGCTTATCGCCCATCGCCTTAAAGGACATCAAGGTGTCGTGTCCGACTGCGATTTTCACCCCAGTGGGAACTACGTCGGCACGGCCGGTCATGACGCGTGTTGGCGCCTTTGGGACGTGGAGCGCGGTGAGGAACTACTGGTGCAGGACGGACACATCAAGGAGTGCAGTGTGATAAGCTTCCAAAGAGATGGTGCACTGGTAGTCACCGCGGACTGGGCGGGAGTGGTGCTAGTGTGGGACTTGAGAACAGGTCAATGCATCCAAACGTTGCAGGGCCACATAAAGAAAATAGTGACAGCAGCGTTCAGTCCAAACGGTTTCCAAGTAGCCACGGGCGCTGCAGACCATATGGTTCGAGTTTGGGACTTGAGGAAGAAGAAATGTGGATATGCTCTCCCCGGGCACTCCAATGTGATCTCATGCGCCAGATACTCCGCCTCTGGGGAACTCCTCGTCACCTCATCCTTCGACGGAGCCGTAAAAGTTTGGAATGCTCGAAATTTTGACCTGTTGCGGTCTTTGTCCGGACACACAGGAAAGGTCATGTCGTGCGACATCTCCCCTGACGAGAAACGCGTTGTTTCGGCTGGATTCGATCGAACAATTAAAGTATGGGCGCACCGGGATGAGTTCTAAGTAACCATTTTGCAGTTTTCTAATGAAATTATCATACTTAGTTTAGTAGAGAATAAATCTGTCGGGAGGGATGCTGAACACAAGTGACCAATTCCTACTCCTATACACCTCTGGTGAGAAGTCTAGCGGCAAGTTCCAGGACCGAGTATAGGAGGCTTGGCTGAATAGTTACTCTAGGATACCAGCTTAGGCCGAATAACTCACTCTTAGTTAACGTAGATTTTATATTAACTGATTGAACGCAAAGTAATTATCAGCGTCAGCGAGTGCAATTTCAACTCATTGCTGAAAATCCAGTAGTAAGTTATTACGACGGCGAAGGAAATGAATTTTAAGTCAGACAGTACAATTTAGACTCCACCACGCACTTCAACGCTGAGTAAATAACTATCCCCTACGTACCCAATGGCAAGTCCGGGCAGGGGGAGAATGTAAGCCTCATGTCCAGGGGTGTCTTAACACGCCCAACCAGGTGGATGGGGATGAGTAGGTATGGTTCTGGCCTTGGAGTACTGTACTGTGCAGCGCAGACAAGATGAAAAGGCATAGACTAGAGGGATACTCCCACTAGTACCGCGCGGAGTACAT